>PISX010021671.1:0-33177 GCA_004024625.1 Mellivora capensis
ATAAGCATATACATATATGCATAGCATATACATATTACATATGTAATATATACATATTATATACACATATAATATAAATATATACATATAATATAAATAATATATAATATATTATATACATATTGTATACACATACATAAGTATATATATAATATATGTATATATTAATATATATATAATATGTATATAAGTAGACATTATTCATCTTTATAGTCATTGTGTATTTGTTTCATATTTATTACCTTCTGAATTCTTGAATCTTATCTTTTATATTAATTTGCCATACTGGATCAATTCCTTTGAACTTAAAGTATATGCTTTTTATTTTCTTTTAGTGTAATCTGGTGATGAAATTGCTAACTTTCAGTTTATTTCTTTTATAATTGTGCCTTAAAAGACACTTTCACAAGTAATAGTATTCTAGGTTCCTGGTTTGTTTGTTTTTTTAAGCACATTGAGGGTATCCTTCTACTTTCTTTTTATTGTTGGGATAGAGGATTCATTGTTAGACTAATTAACTTTCCTTTGAAGACAATCTGTTTTCCCTTTAGTTGATTTTAAGACTTTTTTCTTTTGCTGTAGGACAGTTTCACTGTGACTAATTTAGAAGTTTTTATCCTAGTTTTTGGGGTGGTTTCCTACCCTGCTAGAGATCATTAGAGCTTCATGGTTCTATGAAGTGTATGTCAACAGTTCTTAAAACTTTTTTTATCTATTATCTTTTCAAGTATTTTCTTTGTCCAATTCTCTTACACTAACGGGACATTCAAGCTCTAGGGTCTCTAAATACTTCCAAACTTACACATCCTGTTGTTTATTCATCTCTCCAACACAGATGACCAGATTAATCATGATTGATTTAAACTACCTTCTTGTGTATTTACTGCCAGTGCTTATTCTCTTTACATAGTTTATTTTCTCTATCTAAAATAATTGAAATATTATTTTTTATAAGTAAAAGACCAACAGGGATAAAGGTTGCTGATTCCTCCCCTCTGAAGACTGTTCTTTCATAAGGTCACAAAGAGTGAAAAATAAGATGAACAGATCCAGTCCTGTAAATGGACTTAATTTGGTAGTATCATAACTCAAAACATCATGAAGGAATAAAATTAGGATAGTATAACCTTCGAACTCATCCTAAATCATTCACCTGAGCAACAGGATATGAAAGGACCCTGTTTTTTAAGCATGTTATTAAATCCATGTTTGAATAAATGAATGGAAAAAGAACTATGTAGTAATGATTTTGTACTGATGTTTAATACTTGCATCCCCCATGATTCTGTCTTGATTTTTTACTTTCTTGATAAATCTCAAGAGTGTAGTCCTAGAAGTATTGGCTCTAATGTAAATTCAGGAGATTGTCCATACTCATAGGTCCTTGAACATTTCAGGTGAATTTAGAAACCTTGAGGCATTGGTATCTTATACAGCGAATATACCTAGCAATACTTTTCATAAAGCTAAAATAGAATAATCCTCCACAACATCTCAATCTTTGATCTGGATTATTTAGTGATAAACTTTTAAGACCAAGTTACCCATTCTTCAAGGACCAGAGAGCCAGATTTGTGATTTTTTTTCCCTTCTTGACACATTTAATTCTGTTATACTATCAATATCTCAGCCCCCCTCCCCCCAACTTAAGGATTGACTCTAATTCCCAAAAGGGGAAGAAACTTCAGTGACCATTTCATATGATGCTACAGAATTTCCGAATACAGTTATTATACTAGTAAGTCAGGGAATTATATGGATATACTGATATAGATTTTGGCAAGGTATTTGACAGTTTTTCCTGATTTCTATGGGATAAAGAGAGGATGATAATGTAGTCAGGTGCTTGTGTAAGTGAATTGCTATTCCCAAGATGTGTGAATCAACATATATGTTTTACGGTGGTAAAAGTACTCATCAGTAAATTGCTAACTTGCTTAGTAATTTATTTTTTTAAAGCAATAGCTTAAAAAATTGAAGTGCTAATCAATTATTTGGAGGGTTAATAAACACTTCAGAAGATGAAGTTAAGATCTGAGACGATCTCTGATTGGCAATTACATTATTGCTTGATCTGTATTAAAATGAAAATTCATGAAATACAGCTCTTAGGCTTTAAAAAGAAAAACAAAAATATCAATTGGGGAAATACTAGTTAGGGAATTAAGGACTTTAAGGATTTCTTACAATTTTGTAAACAGCACAAGAGAGATGTTTTTGAAGTTGCATCTAAATATTTAACATGGATGACTTTCTGGTTTGTGTGACCCCATAGTTTGTGGAAATTTTATGTTTCTCAGCTTTCTCTGAGATTCCCCTTCAAGAGTTATTAATTTAGATCTTTACCTGAGGCCCACTTTTATAAGTTCTTAAATGAGAACTGAGTTTTTAATTTTTTTATATGTTTAAAATCTTAAGGATCTGTGTTATTTCTCTGTGGCTGGGAGTTTGTTTTTTTATTGAAGATTTTTACTGGAAATGTTTTATATATTCCTTTTATTGAGTACATGCAATATTACTTTTGTTTTATTTATCTTTCTATACTTTAGCTTTCATGTTTAAATGAAGTTTAGGGTATGGTAGATGAAAATCTAATCTAATCTTTTAGAAAAGATGTTATGAGAAAGTCCAAAGTCAAGATTCTTGACAGGCTGGATGCCACCTTTTCATAGGTTACATCTTTAAAATATTTTCATTTATTTCTAAGATTTAAAAAATTATTTGATAAATTCTTTCATTCTGAGGTCATTTTGTGAAAGTATGGAGTTTCAACTGTCTATCAGGCACTGTGTAAAGGGGCAAATAGTAACTGTGTGAAAATATCTCAAATTGAGAGATGCAGGGCTACACATCACAAATCATGAGGAAGGTTTTGAGATTTAAGTGGACTAAAAGTTAGTACAATTTAATGGTGGTGTGCTGGGTGTGCCAAAAAGCCTAGTATAGTTGTTGTCCATATAAATAAATGTATGATGTTCATCACAAAGCATGCTGTATATATATTCCTATATGTGCTGGTCAGATATCACCTTTAGCATTGGGTAGAAAATTGGAACCTATGCTTTGAATACAGGTCAACAAATACCTATTCACTATTCAAGTTAATTACACAGTATTCCTTATCAATTCCCATCTAGGAATTGATAAACAAGAGTCATATACTAAAGAATGAAGACATGAAAATTTAGCAACCAGAAAGCAGTTTTAATCTAGACAAGGGGGAAAAAGTGTTTAAACTGTGTTAAATGAATATGATGCCTCATGAATTATGTAAATAAAAATTCATATGATTATCCATATAGAATGTTTATTAGTGATGTTATAGAGGACAATGAATATACATAGCAGTTGGTGTATGAGTTTTAAATAATCTTTTAAATTCCTCCTTATTCCAGAATTCTTCTGGAAAAATACAAGAAGAAATGAAGTAGGATTGAAGAAATGAAAGTCAATAAGGATTTAAAGGCATTACAGAGCAAAGTGGACTTCTGCTTGCCCTAAAAATAGGAAGAGTTGAAATAGGAAGGGAAGAGAAGGCAGCATTCTATGAGGGCAAGGCCCTGTACACTATGGTATAGGGACAGAGGGGTGTAGAGAGGGAGGCTAGAGAAAGAAGCAATAAACCTTAAAGATGATTTTGAAACTTATCTCACTATTTAGTGTAAACAAAAATGGATAATTGTTTTTGGATATAACAAAGCAAACACAATGGTTAATATCTTGTGCATTTTGATGTTTAAATTTATCTTTCTAATATATCCTTCCATGTGGTTTTTTCTATTTTTTTTTAACATTCAGGAATGTATTATTTCTCATAAATGAGAGTGGGAATTTGGGTCTACAGTATAATATCAGATTGGTCAATTTGCTCAAAATTGGGTTAAAAGGATAATACAAGGCTGCCTCTCCCACTTAATTAGCCTATTAATAGTTCTAAACATGTTAATGTCTAGAAGTCTTAAAATATTTCAATGCAACAGTATTTTTTTTCTAACAGTATAGCATAAAAACATCTACAACAAGAGTACACATATGTATTTACAGTATCTGTTGTCTCTCTCCAATCCCCTTTGACTTTTGTCTCACCTTGACATTCTAATCATGGGACTATATGATATTGTTTGTGACTGTTAGAGAAACCCATATCAAAGTACATGGCCCACTAGAGCACAAGGTAATAGCATCTAAACAGAGAAATAATTTGATTATTTGATAATTTTGAATAACTGCCTAATCTTAAGAGAGGGCAGGAAGTCATTATATACATTTCATAACATTTAATGAAGTCCTCTAAGGTCTATTAACACATGGGAAAAAAGAAAGATAAACATATTGACTTTATTTAAAATCATGTACATAGTACTATGAATGCTAAGATAGATGAGATTGGAAGATATGTGTTATTCTTGTCTCTAGGGAAATTGCTTCACTTATAAGATGTAGTGCTTTTTCCTTTTTTTTTTTTACTTTATTCCAACTCTCATAATCAAATATAATTGGATTTTAGACCCTGAAGCAAAATAGAAGTTTTGTGTTGTGCTGTCATTTATACTAAGATTTTATCATATTTAAAAGAGTAAAACCTCTAGCAAAACCCTCAGAAACCTCAAAGAGAAAAATATAAATATTTGTTCCAAAGAAGAGTTTCAAAAAGGTATTTAATTATTAAAGTTTTGTAATATGCATTAATTAACATAGTTTTGGAGCTTGTAAATGGTCTGCTTTGAAAACATTTTAGACCTGCATTAGCATAATTTCATCATATTTAGAGAAATAGTTTTCAGTTACTTGAGAAAATTGAGAACTAATGATATAGATTTTATTCATGTTATCACCAATAGTAAAGAAAAATACCTAAAAATCTAAATATTAGGAATTATAAACAAAGATAAGATTTTCCTCATGCATATTTGAAAGGAGGAGGACTAGTCTTTGATTCAACACATTTATTGATCTTCAGCTATGTGTAAGGCACTGATTTAGTCAGTGGGATAGAGTAGCAGATTTTTCCTGCAGGTACAGCTCTGCATTCATCTTAGTTCCAGATGCCTGTAATTCCCCACTTACATCTCCACTAAGATCTTTAATAGACATTTCAAACATGATGTATACTAAACATAATTCTTGAATTTTTCCCCAAAGGGGATACTAAAATTCATAGTTTCTCCAGCCTAAAAATTGAACATTTATTATTTATTTGCCTCCTTTCTTTACTCCCCATAAAATATACCAGTAAGTACAATAGACTCTATTTCTAAAATGTATCTCAAATTTATACATTTTTCTTAGTTTCTTTACCTCAAAACTAGCATCAATAGCCTTGAATAAGAGAGCTGCCTCCTAGTCACCTTCTGGCTCCCACTTCTGTTCTACTACAATTCATTTTCTTTGGGACACACTGAATGAACTCTTAAAATATCCAAATTTGTCACTTTCCTGCCTAAACACTTTACTGATTTCCCCTTGGTCATGAAGGTCTTTTCACACTCAATTCCTTTCGTTCCTAGACCTATGTTACCCTGTCCTGCAGTTCTGTTTTGATCTTGCTTTATCCTGTATGAAATGACATTTATACATCTCTCCTTGGCTGTTTCATTTATATCTTTCAAGTCTCAATTTAAATGTATTTCTTGAAGTAGCAAAGAGGATATTCCTTACCCTGCTATCTAACGCAGCTTCTGATAGACTAGCCTCATTCTAACACAACATTTTATTTATTTTTTTTTCACAGTAATTACTACCATTTGAACATATTTAAAAAATTTTTTTACTTGGCTTTTTTTTTAACCTTTTCTCTGACTGAATTATAAGTCCCTGTACAGTTTGGGCTTTGTCAACTCCTACACTACTTTATCTGTAAAATGAACTATATCACAGTGTAGGAATTCACTAAATACTTGTTGAATGAATGAATATATATGAAAATCTTAAAGGATAGGAAAGATGTCTTACTTTACATTTTTATCTTTTGGTTTCTTTAAACAAATATGTTAAGTATTATACTCTAGTGAATATTTCAGTTGTGATTGAACAATAAAAAGGAGATAAGCATGTTTATGCCAATGGATAATACTTTCTAGTAGAGATAATCAGCAAAAGATATGGTATATTAGATAGTGATAGGTGTTAAGAAAAGCCAAAGAGAGATTAGAAAAAGAGTATTGTTGTAGGATAGCAATTTATTAAAAAGTGACATGGGAGAGGTTTCATAAGGAAGGGATACTTGAGCACACACTTGAACTAGGGGAGCAAGATGAGAGAATATGTTAGTATTTTCAAGCAAAAAAATAGTGACAAGGCCTTGAGATGGGAGTGTACCTGGCATGTATGAGGAAGGGCCTGGAAGCTAGCCAGTATGGCTGCAACTAGAGGGAGTGGGGTTTAGTGGAAGGAGATGAGGTCTTTTATTTATTTTTATTTTTATTTTTTATTGACATATAATGTATTATTTGTTTCAGGGGTACAGGTCTGTGAATCATCAGTCTTACACAATTGACAGCACTCACCATAGCACATACTCTCCTCAGTGTCCATAACCCAGTCACCTTATCCCCCCCCATTTTACCCCCCAGCAACCCTCAGTTTGTTTTCTGAGATTAAGAGTCTCTTATGGTTTGTCTCCCTCCCCAGTCCCATCTTGTTTCATTTTTCCCTCCCTTCACCTCATGACCTCCTGCCCTGCCTCTCAAATTCCTCATATCATAGAGATCACATGATAATTGTCTTTCTCTGATTGACTTATTTCGCTTAGCACAGTACCCTCTAGTTCCATCCATGTCATTGCAAATGGCAAGATTTCAAATTTTTGATGGCTGCATAGTATTCCATTGTATGTATGTATATATATACACATACACCACATCTTTATCCATTCATCTGTTGATGGACATCTAGGCTCTTTCCAAGTTTGGCTATTGTGGACATTGCTGCTATAAATATTCAGGTGTACATGCCCCTTTGGATCACTACATTTGTATTTTTAGGTTGAATACCCAGTAGTGCAATTGCTGGGTCATAGAGTAGCTCTATTTTCAACTTTTGAGAATCTCCATGCTGTTTTCCACAGTCGCTGCACCAGCTTGCATCCTACCAACAGTGTAGCAGCGTTCCTCTTTCTCCACATCCTTGCCAACACCCATTGTTTCCTGACTCATTAATTTTAGCCATTCTGACTAGTGTGTGGTGGTATCTTACTGTGGTTTTGATTTGTATTTCCCTGATGCCGAGTGATGTTGAACACTTTTTCATGTTTCTGTTGGCCATTTGGATGTCTTCTTTGCAGAAATGTCTGCTCATGTCTTCTGCCCATTGCTTGATTGGATTATTTGTTTTTAGGGTGTTGAGTTTGATAAGTTCTTTATAGATTTTTGGATACTAGCCCTTTATCTGATATGTCATTTGCAAATATCTTCTCCCGTTCTTTCAGTTGTCTTTTGGTTTTTTTAACTGCTTCCTTTACTGTGCAAAAGCCTTTTATCATGACTTAGGGGAAAAGGATTTAAAAAATTAAGATAATTAGGCTAGTAAGAGTTTTTCTTTTACTATTTATGAGCTGTGAAGCTAGTGAAAACTTAGGAGTAGAGGAATGACACAATCTAACTTGTATTTTAACAACTCTAGCAACTGAGTAGAAAAGAGAATAAAGGATTCTAAAAGCAACTGTGGGAAGATAATCAGAAGTTGACTACTTTAACAATTCAGGTGATCTATGCTGGTAACTAGGAGCACAGGGGTAGCAGTGAATGAAATGAGAACTTTCCTTATTTTGGATGCATTCTGAAGATAGAACTAGCAGGATTACCCGGTAGATTAGATGTAAGGTTTGAAAGAAAAATGAAAACTAGGATAGTTTTGAAGTAGAAATGAAATATCAAATATAAAACACCACAGTGCCAATTACTCTTTAAGTGCTAAACAAATATTAGCTAAAATATTTTATAATGAATCTATATCCTCTTTAAATTTATTCCTTTTTGTTCTTAGAAACAGTATTCTGCTTTGGATGTCTTGAATTGTTACTATTTTGTTATGTTAAAATTTCGTATTTCTTTTATATCAGGGACTAAAATTCTGTCATTACTTATGTGGCAATTAAAATCTAGATATAAAACATTTTTAAAATCATTTACTCATCAGAACCATAAAGTCAGTATAAACTTATCTTGCTACTTTTAACACTTTGACAATTATGCATTTTATCTTTAAAAATGTGTATTTGGTGAAATCTAAATAAAACAAATAGTGAAAGAATTTAGTTTTTTTTTAAATTTATTTATTTGACAGAGAGAGAGATCACAAGAGGCAGAGAGGTAAGCAGAGAAGTTGGCTCCCTGCTGAGCAGAGAACCCGATGCCCGGCTCAATCCCAGGACCCTGGGATCATGACCTGAGCAGAAGGCAGAGGCTTTAACCCACTGAGCCACCCAGGAGCCCCAAGAATTTAGTTTTAAACACAACTTTGTCAGATTACCCAACCACTGTAAATTCCGTAAGATTTTCAGCATGCTGTGACTTTAGCTAAGTCAAAAATACAATATGAATTTCATGGGGCCTAATAACATGTTTTTTTCTGTTTATGCTATTAAAATCATCTTACACTGCAATTCTTAAGAGCAGTGTTAAAGTAGATTGTAAATTAATGCTAAGCTTGTACAAGATAGTTACCCACTTTATTTTCCATCAATGGAGCATGTTGCCTATGCTTACAAAACAATGTATATTTGCTAGACTAAGAAAATAGGAAGTATGATATGGTCTTCACCTCTGTTCTTGTGGAAGCCATGAAGCTTTGAAAGTACTCTGAAATGATTCAAGGATTTTCTTCTGTATTTTTATTAATAGACTTAGTATTTAAACATCTAGCCAAATACCAATACCAAAAAGAATAATTTGTTATATAGACATGATAAATAAGAGTATAATTTATCACATAATTTTATATTTATATATAGCCATCTATTAAAAATAAGTTATTATGAATTACTTTCTATTGAAATTTTTATGTTGATAATATGTGCCGTACTATGTGCTTAACTGATTATATGAAATATCATATTTGTTTTTAAACAGTCTAAATTTATACTGATGAGGAACTAAATTAGAAGTTTTCCTTACATTTCTTCTCAAGTTTTTCTTGCTGGGGAGCCCATCCTATGTTAACTTTGAAAACATCTGTGTGTATGTGTATGTGTAAGAGAGAGGAAAGCAGGAAGCATTTTTTTTTAATACTCAAAGTAGAAATTCATGTGAGAGCCCAATTATTCCTTACATATATTCAATTTAATTAACACTTTTCAGGTTCATTCTGCATTTCTTCGTAGAGTTGAAGTCGCATGTGAAAGCACAAAAGAATATTCTCAATATTCACTAAGTTTTCTGTAAAGAGAAAGGTTTAGTATGTTAGGCAGAATTTTAAATGACCCCTAAGATTCCTGCTCCATAGTATGCAGGGCCTATATAATCCCTTTTCCTTTAGTGTTGGTGGGACTTACATGAATATGATGGATTTCATTCCCATGGTCAGTTTATATTACATGCCAAAAAGTAAGGAGTTTTTCAGATGTAGCTAAGGTCATTCAACCATTGCTTAGCATTAATCCCAAGAGAGATCACCCTTTGGGTCCCTGGTCTCATTAGGTGGACTCTTTAAAAGGGAGTCTGGAGGTAAGAGACAACAGGTGTCTTTAGTGTAATCTAGGAGATTGCGATTCATAACAGACCACATGTTGATAAGCAAGGGAATATCTTGGAATACATTTACAAAATTAAAATTTTTTTTACTTTGATAACTTTTTGTATTTTTTGCCTAGTTCTTCTAATGTATTTGTTATACATCTCTTTCTCTAATCTCCGTGCTTTCTGCTTTTAGTCATCTTTAATCTATTTTACAAAGTGTTTACATACCTTTCATTCTCAATCTATAATTTCATTTGTTTTTATAGTGGAAATTATCATGAGTTTTTTTTTTTTTTTAAGATTTTATTTATTTATTTGACAGACAGAGATCACAAGTAGACAGAGAATCGGGCAGAGAGATAGGAGGAAGCAGGCTCCCCGCTGAGCAGAGGTTCCCAATGCGGGGCTCAATCCCAAAACCCTGGGATCAGCACCTGAGCCGAAGGCAGAGGCTTTAACCCACTGAGCCACCCAGGTGCCCCATTTTCATGAATTTTAATACCACCCTTGAATAGGTAGATTCAATCCTTTTATTTTCTTGTTTTTAACATATTTTCTCATTGTGCATGCTCATGATCATTTATTCCTCAGTATAACATATCTTTAATAAGTTTTTTAAAATATTAAACTACATATATTTCATCTTATTTTTTTAGTTTAAATTTTATTTTTATTTAAAAATTCCCTAAATTTTTCTTATATTTAATATCTAAGTTTACTTTTCTTATTTTAAATATTCTGTTACTTTTTTTGTGTGTGTCACTTAATCTCCTCCTTCCACCCTTTATGACGTCTCTCAGTAAGTTGACCTATAAAGTTTTGAATACTGGTAGGAGAGATGTAGTCTTGCTGCTACAGGTATTTATGCAGCCACTACTTCCTGTCCCCAGTGGGTTAATTATACAGATAATTGTTTTGTTCCCTTAAACTCCAGGTGAGTTAGGCTATCAGATTTATATGATAACTACATGCAGTTAATATGTATATTGTAAATTCCAGTTGATTACTGAAATGGCATTGCTTTCCAACATTACAAACTATTATTATTTAGATGAGGATCTTCTCTTTTTGGAATATATGGTATGGATCACATAACTTGGAATTTCAAGAAGTCATATCTACAAGTCAAGAAAGTAAAGGAGGGGAGTAAGCCACTCAGTCCCAGGGTGGAGCCTATCAGGCAACACCCTTAGAATGAAATTTGAGAAACCAAATCTTGTCAAGTCCACTAACTGTTTATGGAAGAAGCCACAGTAGAACTCGTGGTTTGGTTCTTGAACTTCATGCAACTGAACTCCTTTCCCATATAAAGTGTGTATTTCTGACTTATTCCCCTTTTTTCAGGGTCAGGGGAGAAGAATTTGGTTGGGGGGATACTATCCACATATTTCGTAAAATGGTAGTGAAAGAAAAGCTTCTCAAAATAGTTGGACATTTCAACTATCAATAGAAATAATTCTATTCCTAATTTTTTAAGGAACTTCCATACTCTTTTCCACAGTGGCTGCACTGTATTCCCTAAAAATTTAATTTTTGACACTTTCTCTACTCCTACCACTTTGGTCCAAGCCATTGTAATCTCTGGATTATTTTAATCACTTTTTTCCTAGTCTGCTTACTTCCCATCTAATCCCTTTAGTATATTCTCAATGTAGTAATTAGAATGATCTAATTAAAATTTAGTCACTTACTTGCTACCATGGCTACCCATCTCATAATTAAAAATCAGCATTTTTATAAGGGTACAACAGCTGAAACTAGTCACATCTTCCTGTTACTTCTTACCTCATTTCTGGCTATTCTTCCCTTCGTTTGCTATAGCTAACTGCCCAGCATGCTTCCCCCTCACTCAGGATCTTCACTCTTACACTTTATTCTTCCTTGAAGTAGTCTTCCCCACATAATCCCATGGTCCTCTGCTGTATACTTCCAGATATTCCCTTAAATACTATCTTTTTTTTAATTGCTTATTTTTTTAAATTTCTTTTCAGCGTAACACTATTCATTGTTTTTGCACCACACCCAGTGCTCCATGCAATATGTGCCCTCCTTAATACCCACCACTTGGCTCCCCTAACCTCCCACCTTCAAAACCCTCAGGTTGTTTTCAGAGTCCATAGTCTCTCATGGTTCACCTCCCCTTCCAATTTCCCTCCACTCCCTTCTCCTCTCCATCTCCCCATGTCCTCCATGTTATTTGTTATATTCCACAAATAGTGAAACCATATGATAATTGACTCTCTGCTTAGCTTATTTCACTCAGCATAATCTCTTCCAGTCCCGTCCATGTTGCTACAAAAGTTGGGTATTCATCCTTTCTGATGGAGGCATAATACTCCATAGTGTATATGGACCACATCTTCCTTATCCATTCGTCCATTGAAGGGCTTGTTGGTTCTTTCCAAAGTTTGGCGACCGTGGCCATTGCTGCTATAAACATTGGGGTGCAGATGGCCCTTATTTTCACTACATCTGTATCTTTGGGGTAAATACCCAGTAGCGCAATTGCAGGGTCATAGGGAAGCTCTATTTTTAACTTCTTGATGAATCTCCACACTGTTCTCCAGAGTGGCTGCACCAACTTGCATTCCCACCAACAGTGTAAGAGTATTCCCCTTTCTCCACATCCTCTAACACACGTTGTTTCCTGTCTTGCTAATTTTGGCCATTCTAACTGGTGTGGTGTAACTGGTATCTCAGTGTGGTTTTAATTTGAATCTCCCTGATGGCTAGTGATGATGAACATTTTTTCATGTGTCTGATAGCCATTTGTATATCTTCATTGGAGAAGTGTCTATTCATATCTTCTGCCCATTTTTTGATGTGATTATCTGTTTTGCATGTGTTGAGTTTGAGAAGTTCTTTATAGATCCTGGATATCAGCCTGGTGTCTGTACTGTCATTTGCAAATATCTTCTCCCATTCCGTGGGTTGCCTCTTTGTTTTGTTGACTGTCTCCTTTGCTGTGCAGAAGCTTTTGATCTTGATGAAGCCCCAAAAGTTCATTTTTGCTTTTGTTTCCTTTGCCTTTGGAGACATATCTTGAAAGAAGTTTCTATGGCTGATATCGAAGAGGTTACTGCCTATGTTCTCCTCTCTGATTCTGATGGATTCCTGTCTCACATTGAGGTCTTTTATCCATTTTGAGTTTATCTTTGTGTACGGTGTAAGAGAATGGTTGAGTTTCATTCTTTTACATATAGCTGTCCAATTTTCCCAGCACCATTTATTGAAGAGACTGTCTTTTTTCCACTGTATATTTTTTCCTGTTTTGTCGAAGATTATTTGACCATAGAGTTGAAGGTCCGTATCTGGGCTCTCTACTCTGTTCCACTGGTCTATGTGTCTGTTTTTATGCCAGTACCATGCTGTCTTGGTGATCACACCTTTGTAGTAAAGCTTGAAATCAAGTAATGTGATGCCGCCAGTTTTATTTTTGTTTTTCAACATTTCCTTAGCGATTCGGGGTCTCTTCTGATTCCATACAAATTTTAGGATTATTTGCTCCAGCTCTTTGAAAAATACCGGTAGAATTTTGATCTTTTTTTTTTTAAGATTTTATTTATTTATTTGACAGACAGAGATCACAAGTAGCCAGAGAGGCAGGCAGAGAGAGAGGAGGAAGCAGACTCCCTGCTGAGCAGAGACACAGATGTGGGGCTCAATCCCAGGAGCCTGGGGTCATGACCTAAGCCGAAGATAGAGGCTTTAACCCACTGAGCCACCCAGGTGCCCCAAATACTATCTTTTCAATAAGGACTCCCAAACTCCCTTCTATTGGCTGAATTATGTTCCTTCAGATATACCAAAGCACTGGTCTTTCTGTGTCTGTGCTGAAGATAATACCTTTAAGGATGTGATTGAAGCTAAATGAAATCATAATATGGAGACTCAACCTCATAGAACTGGTGACCTGAATAAGTAGGGGTAGGGACACCAGCAGATGACAACAAGAAGGCAGCACTTACAGGCCAGAAATACAGCCTTCCCCCAAGCTCTAATCCCAGACTTGGAGCTTCAGGGTTGTGAGGAAATAAGTTTCTGTTCTTCAAGCTACCTAGTCTATGCTATGGTGTTATGTTAGGGCAGCCTGAGCTAAGTAATACACTTTTTTTTAATTAGATTTTTATTTTTTAATTTAATTTTTTCAGTGTTCCAGAATTCATTGTTTATGCACCACACCCAGTGTTCATGCAATACATGCCTGCCATAATACCCACCACCAGGCTCACCCAACCCCTCAACCCCTCCCCTCCAGAACCCTCAGTTTGTTTCTCAGAGTCCACAGTCATGGTTTGTCTCCCCCTCTGATTTCTACCAACTCACTTCTACACTTTTCTATTTAAAATTCTAGTATCTTCCATCACATCCTAACTTTGGTCCTTTATTTTATTCTGTAGCATTTAGCATAGTTCTAATGTGGTACATATTTTACTTATTGTTTATCTCCCAGTACAATATGATATGAATGATAGCATAAATTTGTGTTGGGTCATTACTATCACATCTCCAACATGTAGACCAGCACCTAAAAATATTGGTGCTTAATAAGGATTCATGAAATAAGAGATAAATATAAAAATAAATTATATTTTGTTGACCAAATGATCTAATAAAAGTCATTTTATTAAACATTTACATGTATTAACTCATTTAATTTCACAAAATTCCTATGAGTACTATCATTATTTCTTACTTGGAGATAGAATATTGATAAAAACAAATATTAAATAATGAGATCAAAATTACTCACTGAGGAAGTTCAGGAACATGTATAGTGAGATAACTTATAAACACAGTTGTTCACCAGAGATCATGATTATCTCTGTGTGACTGATTCAGTACTGATAAAAATTTTACTTTTAATTTAAGTTCTCTGCCATTATATTTCTGCTTTTCAGGACTCAACCAAATGGGTGAATGCTACCCTTGAATGAACCTATGTGTCTGGAACTATAGTAGCTCCCAACCAGGCTCACAAATAATTTATACTTATGTCTTACTTGAATGAATTATTGAATCCTTAGATGGTGCTCATCCCTTGAGTGAGTCTATTTTCCTAAGGAAAACCCACCCATGTTTTCTCAAGACCCAGAGTAAAATCCTCTGTCAGAGCTGGTTTCTCTACTAGACAGCTATAGTATATACTCTCTCATTATCTGAGTTTGTCTGCTTCATTATCATTCTTAAGAAGGTTATATTTTACTTGTAATAAATTGTTAGTGATGCTTTATTTTAACTCTTGGAGTATAGTTGAAACACTCTGTCTTCACGATTAGACTGGAAAATTATGCTTGGTGAAGTGTAAGTTACTTTGAGACAAATTTTCTATGGTAGTTTTATTTTGCCTTTTTTTTTTTTTTTTTAAGCCTACTTCAACTGTGTCAAGGCAGAGTTTTTCTGTTGGGCTGTTCATCCTTGAAAAGCCTCTTCTATCCATCTTGGCTCCTGAAAATTTTATGTTAAGAAATGTCTTGTGATTTAGAAAACATTCTGGCAGTAAAACAAATAACCAAACACTGAAAATGTTAATTTAAAACATGAAAAATAAAAATCAGAAGAGGAACACAATATGCTATGATTGAACCTTACTCTAAAAAGTTTTTTGCTTCAAAATCTTTAACAAAATAAAACCGGACCCCCTCTTCAATGTGAAGACCTGAGTTTGCCTGATAGATCCATGGTAAGGAAAGATTCTGAGGCCAACAGTGTAGAGGATGAATTTAGTGAATGTGATTGCAGTAATTCAGATTTTCAACGATATTTCTCTTTCTCAGCTTTACAACCCAAGGTTAACTGTACTTCAAATGCTTTTTGAGTAGTTTCAGGAAATTCTTTCATGTAATGCAATTTATTTGAAAAAGTATATATATATATATATATATATATATATATATATATATATATATATATATTGTCCTCACAATTTCTCAAGGATTTTGAATGGTAGATTTCAAATATTACAATATTTTATATTTTTTATAAAATTTTCTGGTATAATTCTGTCTGATTTAACACTGAAATTGTCAGAATGAGTAATGCTAAGTGCTGTACCAAAGAAAATTTTTCACTGCCTAACACAATAAAAGTTTATTTCTCACCCATATCATAGTCCAGTGCAGACTGCTAGGAGAGCTCTGATGCATAAAATCAAGGACATTTAATTTTCCACTTTGTGGTACTTCCTTCAGTAAGTGACTCTCAAGGTCATCTTGAGGTTGACATTAACAGATAGGAGTCAAGAAAATTCACAGAAGATTGCATGAGTCATTTTCAAGTTGGCCTGAGATTTGCATATTTCTCTTTTGCCAACATTCCATTGGCCAGAACCCAATGTTTAAACTCCACTTAATAAATGTAGACTGAGAAATACATTTTAGCTATATGTCAATGAAAGGAAAAGGAGATAGGCAGAGGATGAGGAACACGATTTTCTTTCCTTTTTTTTTTTTTTTGGCCACAGACTATGTGCTTCCTTCACTACTTACTCCTTCGTTCTCTTCTTCAATGTTTATTCTATTCTTCCTCAAAAGAGGCATAGCAAAGGCTCATCCAGCTCTTGGATTCTCCTCAAAGGCTAAAAGCTCTGGCCATTGTGTTCTCATCTACATTAGGCATAGATCTAACATTTAGAGCTAATAATAGTAAGTTATCCCTATCAGACACTAACCCTTTTCACACCACACACAAAGAGTAAACAAAAGAGTAACATTCCATAATGGAAGAATGGAAGACCCAGAAGAATTACTTAACCAGAACTTTTTTTTGTTGTTTCAAGTTTTTATTTAAATTCTAGTTAACATATAGTGCAATATTGGTTTCAGGACTAGAATTCAGTATTGATCACTTATATATAACACCCAATGCTCATCACAACTGCCCTGCTTAATAGCCATCAAACATTTAGCCCATCCCCTGTTCACTTCCCCTCCAGCAACCCTCAGTTTTTTGTCTATAGTTAAGAGTCTCTTATGGTTTCTGTACCTCTCTCTTTTCTTCCCCTTTCCCTTCCCCTATGTTCATGTGTTTTATTTCTTAAATTACACATATGAGTGAAATAATGTGGTATTTGTCTTTCTCTGACTTATTTGGCTTAGCATAATACACCCTAGCTCCACCCACATCATTGGAAATGGCAGGTCCATTCTTTTTGATGGCTTAGTAATATATCACTGAGTGTATGTGTATATATGTGTGTCATATATATATATACACATACATATATATATATTCAGTTCAGTTCATTTTATTCATATATATATAAGTTTTTATTCAGTCAATGGTCTTTTGGGCTCTTTCCATAATTTGCCTACTGTTGATAATGTTGTTATAACATTGGGGTGAATATACTCCTTCATATCAGTTTGTATCCTTTGGGTAAATACCCAATAGTGCAATTGTTGGGTCATGAGGTAGTTCTATTTTTAACCTTTTGAGGAACCTCCATAGTGTTTTCCAGAGTGGCTGCACTGGTTTGCATTCCCACCAACAGTGCAAGTGGGTTCTTTTCTCTCCACATCCTTGCCAACACCTGTTGTTTCTTGAATTGTTGATTTTAGCCTTTTGGACAGGTATGAGGTGATATCTCATTGAAGTTTTGATTCACATTTTGTTGATGAAGAATAATGTCGAGTATCTTTTGATGTGTCTGTTAGCCACTTATACATCATCTTTGAAAAAATGTCTATGAATGTCTTCCTGCCCATTTCTTAATGGATTATTCATTTTTTGGATGTTGAGTTTTTAAATTCTTTATAGATTTTTGGATACTAACCCTTTTCAGATATGTCATTTGCAAATATCTTCTCCCATTCTGAAGGTCTTTAGTTTGCTGATTGTTTCCTTCATTGTGCAGAAACTTTTTCCCTTGATAAAGGCCCAATAGTTCATTTCTGCTTTTATTTCTTTTGCCTCCAGCAACATGTTCAATAACAATTTGCTATGGCTAAGGTCTAAGAGGTTGCTGCTTACTTTCTCTTCTAGGATTTTGATGGTTCCTATCTTACACTTGGGCCTTTCATCTATTTTGAATTTATTTTTGTGTATAGTGTAAGAAAGTGCACTAGTTTCATTCTTCTGCATGTTGCTGTCCTGTTTTCCTAGCACTGTTTCTTGAAGAGATGTCTGTTTTCCATTGGACATTTTTTCCAATTGCCTTGTTGAAATTAGTTGGCCATAATAGTTGTGGGTCCATTTCTGGGTTTTCTATTCTGTTCCATTGATCTATATATCTGTGTTTTAACCAGTATCCTACTGTCTTGATGACTACAGCTTTTTAATATAGTTTGAAGTCCACAATTCTGATGCCTCCAACTTTGCTTTTTTCTTTTTCAAGACTGCTTGGTATTCATGGTTTTTGTGGTTCCATACAAATTTTAAGAATTGTTTGTTCTACCTGTGTGAAAATTGCTATTCAGTGTTCTATAGTTTTCAGAGTACACATTTTTACCTCTCTGGTTAGGTTTATTTGTGAGTATCTTATGGTTTTTGTTGCAATTATAAATGGAATGGATTCCTTGATTTCTCTTTCTCATGCTTACTTATTGATGTATAGATATGCAACAGAATTCTGTACATTGATTTTTGTGTCCTGTGACTTTACTGAATTTATCATTTCTAGCAGTTTTTGATGGGAGTCTTTCAGGTTTTCTACATAAGTAACCAAGATTTCTGTGAAGAGTGAAAATTTGACTTCTCCCTTGACAGTTTGGATGCCTTTTATTTCATTTTGTCTGATTGCCGCGGCTAGGTCTTCCAGTACTGTGTGAAGTAATAGTAGTGAGAGTGGACATCCCTGTTTTCTTCCTGACCCTAGAGGAAGAGCTTGCAGTTTTTCCCCACTGAGGATGATGTTAACTGTGGGGTTTTTTTTTTTTTTTAAGATTTTATTTATTTATTTGACAGAGAGATATCACAAGTAGGCAGAGAGGCAGGTAGAGAGAGAGAGAGAGGAGGAAGCAGGCTCCCTGCTGAGCAGAGAGCCTGATGTGGGGCTCGATCCCAGGACCCTGAGATCATGACCTGAGCTGAAGGCTGAGGCTTAACCCACTGAGTCACCCAGGCGCCCCTAACAGTGGGTTTTTGTATGTAACCTTTCTGATGCTTTGTTGAGGGTTTTTAATCAAGAATGGATGTTGTATTTTGTCAAGTGCTTTTCCCATATCTATTGAGAGGATAATGTGGTTCTTACTCTTTCTTTTATTAATGTGGTATATCACATTGATTAATTTGTGAATACTGAATCACCCTTGCAGCCCAGGAATAAATCCCACTTGATTGTGGTGAATGATTCTTTTAATGGTATGTTGGATTCACTTTGATAGTATCCTGTTGAGGATTTTTGCATCCATGTTCATCAGAGATATTGGTCTATAATTTTCCTTTATAGTGGGACCAGTGTTTGGATTTGGAATCATGGTAATGCTGGCATTATAGAATGAATTTGGAAGTTTTCCTTCCATTTCTATTTTTGGAATGACTTGAGAAGAAGAGGTACTGACTGTTATTTGAATGGTAGAATTTTTCTGAGAAGCCCTCTGGCCCTGGACTTTTGTTTGTTGGGAAAATTTGACTACTGCTTTAATTTCATTGCTGCTTATGGGTCTGTTCAAGTTTCCTATTTCTTCCTGTTTGGGTTATGGTAGTTTATATGTTTCTAAGAATTTATCCATTTCTTCTAAGTTGGCCAATTTTTTGGCATATAATTTTTCATAACATTCTCTTAAAATTATTTCTACTTCTGTATTGTTGACTTTGAACTCTCATTTGTGTTATTATTAATGTCCTTACTCTTTTCTTTTTTATTAGTCTGGCCTAGGGGTTTATCAATTTTATTAATTTTTTCAAAGAACCAGCTCCTAGTTTCATTGATTTGTACTACTGTTTTAGGTGTGTGTTTGTGTGTGTGTCTATGTCATTTATTTCTGCTCTAATCTTTATTATTTCCTTCTTCTACTGGCTTTAGTCTTTATTTGCTGCTTCTTTAGGTGTAAGGTTAGGTTGTGTTTTTGAGACTTTTCTTCTAAAGGAAGGTGTGCAGGGCTAGGTAATTCCTTCTTAGGACTGCTTTCTCTGTACCTTTTTTTTTTTTTAAGATTTTATTTATTTATTTGACACAGAGAGAGAGAGAGATCACAAGTAGACAAAGAGACAGGCAGAGAGAAAGGGGAAGCAGGCTCCCCACTGAGCAGAGAGCCCGATTCAGGACTCCATCCCAGAACCCTGAGATCATGACCCAAGCCGAAGGCAGAGGCGTAACCCACTGAGTCATCCAGGCGTCCCTGCTTTCGCTATACCTTAAAGGTTTTAGACTGTCATGTTTTTGTTTTCATTTGCTTCATTATATATTTTTGTTAATTTCTTTTTTAATTTCCTGGTTGACTCTTTCATTCTATAGTAGGATGTTCTTTAACTTCCACGTGTTTATGGTCTTTCCAAATTTTTTCTTATGGTTGACTTTAAGTTTATAGTGTTGTGCTCTAAAAATATACATGGTGTGATCTCAAGCTTTCTTTTTTTTTTTTTTTTTAACTGGTTGAGGCCTTATTTGTGACCCAGTATGTGTTCTGTCCTAGAGAATGTTCCATGTGCACTCAAAAAGAATGTGTATTCTGCTGCTTTGGGATGAAATGTTCTGGATATATCTAAGTCCATCTGGTCCAATGTATCATTCAAATGCATTGTGTCCTTTTTGATTTTCTGCTTAGATGATATATTGATTGAGTAAATGGGGTGTTAACGTCCCCTACTATTACCTTATTATTATCAATGTGTTTCTGTTTCTTTATGTTTGTTATTAATGAATTTATATATTTCAGCACTTGCATGTTGGGGGCATATTTACAATTGTTAGATCATCTTGTTGGATAAACCCCTTTATTATGATATAGTTCCCTTCTTCATCTCTTGTTACAGTCTTTGTAAAATCTAGTTTGTCTAATATAAGTATGACTACTCCCTCTTTTGTTTGATGTCCAGTACCATGATAAATGGTTCTCTATCCCCTCACTTTCAATCTGCAAGTGTCTTTAGGTCTAAAATGAGTCTCTTGTACAAAGTATACAGATAGGTCTCATTTTTTTATCAATTCTGATACCCTGTGTCTTTTGTTTGCAACATTTAATCCGTCCATTTGCATTGAGTGATTATTGATAGGTATGAGTTTAGTGCCATTGTATTACCTGCAAAGTCAGTGTTTCTAGAGGTTTTCTCTGTTCCGTTATTGTGTTTCTTGTTTTTGGTTCTTTTTTTTTCCCAAAGAGTCCCGTTTGATATTTCTTGCAGGGCTGGTTTAGTAGTCATGAGCTGTTTTAATTTTTGTCTGGGAAACTCTCTTCTTCTATTCTGAATGATAGCCTTGCTGGATAAAGTATTCTTGGCTGCATATTTTTTTCCATTTAGCATGTTAAATATATCATGCCACTGTATTCTGGCTTGCCAGGTGTCTGTGGAGAGATCTGCTTGCCTGATTTGTCTTCCCTTCTAGGTTAGGGATTTCTTTTCCCTTATGGCTTTCAATTTTCTTTCCTTATCTCTGAATTTTTATATTTTACAACAATATATCGTGATATTGGTCTGCTTTTGTTGATTTTGATAGGAGTTCTCTATGCCTCCTGGAGTTGGATATCTGTGTCCTTCCCCAGATTAGGGAAGTTTTCAGCAATAACTTGTTCAAATAAACCTTCTTCCTTTCCCTCTCTTCTTCTTCTGGGACTCCTGTGTATGAATGTTAATATGCTTTATGGAATTAGCTGAGTTTTTGTAGTCTAACTTCATGATCTATTATTTTTCTTTTCCTCTTCTTTTCAGCTTCATTATTTTCCATAATTTTATCTTTTATATCACTTATTCATTCCTCTGCTTTTCCCATCCTTTTGGCCATTATATCCAGTTGGTTTGTAAATTAAACTTTGAAAGAAGATTTTGTTCAATTAAAACTCTTGCTTGATTTTTGTCACTTAAAATCTTTTTTAGATTTTTTAATTATTCTTTGGAATTTAGAAGTACCTGATTTTTCCAACTGCCAAGTTCCCACATTTCTAGAATCTTTCTTCTCTATTTCTTCCTATTAATGGCCACTTCGTTTTTGTAAGTATTTTGTAAACAAAGACAGTAGTAGCAAGGGAACATCCACCAATAACATTGTTTTCCACCTTTTTACCTACATGTAAATTCCCAGGAGAAATTGGGTTTGTATTCCAAGTTTCTCATGCAACTGTTTTAACAAAGTGCCACTTCAGCCACATGGCCTGTTAATGTTTCTCTCTCTCTTTCTCTCTTTTTGCTTCCCACCAAAGGTTCAAACTACACTATATCTTAGATTTTGGTTTTAGCCAAAACACAGACCCAAATGTGACTTTCTGTATCCTGACATTTTCTGCAACAAGCCATAAGTGATTTTTGTCCTTTTTTAAAAAGAGAATAGCCATTTTCCCTCCAATCTTAGATGTATTTATACAGAGCTTTTATGCAAAATGCTTCATACCATTTAATTACTTGATTAGTTGTAAGGGTTATCAAACAAAATTCTAAAAGCAGTGAAGCTTTAAAGGCAGCAATTCTGTGGAGAACTCTATTATGAGCAACATAATTGTTTTTGAGCTTTCATTGAACTTTGACTTATTGTCAGGAATCAGTTATAAACTGAATTGTATAAGCTCATTACAAATCATGCTTCTTCATTACAATGGTATTTCTTTCAGAGTTGGTATCATTAGGATAAATCTCTTAACATATGATGTAGTATATAATGGCATGAAATAGGAATGGATATTCTGGTCCTATTTCATTGAATTTTTTCCTAATAATCTGATATCTAGATTATATATACAAATGTACGGATACCACAGTTTAGCTCTCCTCAAGTTTCCAGTATTTTGGTAAATAATTACAATCAAAGCAAGTTTTGCCTGAGATATTCTAATGAGTATGTACCTTTGTTGTTTTGTAAAAACTGTTTAGAGGCGGTTTTCATTATGTGAATATTTGTGTATTCCTAAAATAGAAGCTAGAAATTGTTTCCCAGCCTCAGTATATTTGAGCCCATTCAGGCAAACTGAGTTTCACCAACCAAGTAAACTTACCCAGAGCTGCAGTATAGAAGCTGGAGATATGGGATAAAGAAAGCACTGCACTGAATCCCTCCTAGAGATGCAGCTTTCATGATATCTGGTTTTCTGAGGGTAAACTGTCACAGTGAGAGACTATTCCTAGAGAGACTGTCACTGACTTTTAATCAAGAACCACTACTGAAATGTACTTGAAACTGATGAAGTAGCCTACATCTCTAGCTCTACCAGTACTTCTGGAAGCTTCCTTGTAACAATATTATTTTTTTACATGTAATCTTTTTATGTAACTTTGTTATGTTTTCTCATTAACAGAGTAGGTTTCTCTTTGCAAATACTGGCTCATTAAGAAGCCTAAACATTGTCTGCATTTTTACTGTATACCACTAACATTTAATATTTTCTGACATTTCAGTTCATGCAGTTATATAAAATATTTTTTGCAAGCAGTTTTTCCTTTGATATTTTTTGCTTTTTTGTCTGGCATAGTACATGGAAATTATAAAAATGAGCATAACTATAATGCCAGACATGTAAGGAAGCCAGTATGGCTATCACCATTTAAAGGTAAACTAAAGAATGATTCTAATAAATATTTTAAATATCCATTTAGGTGTGACTAAGTTTTGATGCTGTTGACTTCAGTGCACAGGGTTGATTAATGATTCTTGTTTGTTGCCTGCTATCAGTATTGGTTTATGTAGAACCCCTTCTATTTTAATATATATAATGTATCTGTGTATATTAAATGATACCCACAAATGGACAACCCAGTTCAAGGATAAGAAGACTGAAAATCACTTGTATGCAAGTATTTCCCTTCTTTTACATTACCAGCTTGCAACCTTACATCTGATATAAACAGTATCCCCAAACTGGGAGATGTTATCATCTTGGTAATTATTGTTACTTTTTTACATATGTTTAGAATATGTATTTGGCTTTTAGTTATTTCCACACTTTGGAAAAAGTTGTCTTCTATGAATTTTTTGTGAGTAGGATTCACATATTTTGTTGAAAGAAGCTGACATGTAGTCATTGTTTTTTTCACTGCTTTATACAATATTCCTTTGTGAGATTTGCCACAGTATATTTACCCATTCTTTTAAGAATATTCAAGTTTGTACAGAATTTATTAGAACAGTTTTAGATAATCAGAAAAGTAGTTTCTTCACTACCATAGTTTCCCTTTTTATGAATATCTTATGTTAGTGGAGTATATTTGTTAGTGTTAATTTAGTCAATATTGATATAATATTAGTGAAAGTCCATACTTTATTCAGAGTTCCTGATTTTTACGTAATGCCTTTTTTTGTTCTAGGATCCCATTCAGGACGCCTTGTTACATTTAATTGTCATGTCATCTTAAGCTTCTCTTGGCTGCAACAGTTTCTCAGACTTTATAATTATATTTGATGACTTTGACAGTTTTGAGGCATAAATGCCAGGTATTTTTAGAATGTCTCGCAACTGAGATTTGTCTTACTATTTTTTCCTCATAATTAGATAGTGTTTATGAGTTTTAGAAGGGAGGACCACAGAGATAAAATATTTTATTTTTTTTGACATTATAGAATTGAAATAATCTTTTCCAAATTTTTATTTAAATTCCAGTTAGTTAGCATACAGTGTAATATTTCAGGTATATATGAATATTGTATATATGTGTGAATATGTAGTGATTTAACACTAACATATAACACCTCATACTCATAACAAGTGCCCCCCCTTTTTAAAGATTAATTTATTCTAGAGAGAGTGAGCATGCATGAAGATAGGGGTGTTGGGTGGGGGTGGGCAGGGGGTGAGGGAGAAAAAGCAGACTACACACTGATCATGGAGCCCAGTGCAGGGCTTGATCTCATGACCCTTGAGATCATGACTTGAGCCAAAACCAGGAGTCAGATGCTCAAAAGACGGAGCCTCCCAGGTGCCCCTGACAAATACTCTTCTTAATCCCTGTATCTGTTTAGCCCTTCCCTCCCACCCAGCTTTCTTCTGGTAACCATCGTTTTATTCTCTATAGTTAAGAGTGTTTCTTGACTTTCCTCCTTTCCTCCCAACCCCCATGTTCATTTTTTTTGCTTCTTAAATTCTACTTATGACTGAAATCATTTGGTATTTGTTTTTCTCTGACTGACTTATTTCACTCAGCATAACCCTCTAGCTTTGTCCACATCATTGGAAATGGCAAGACTTCATTCTTTTGTATGGCTAAGTAATATTCCCTTGTGTAATATGCCACTTTTTCTTTATACATTCATCAGTTATTGGACATTTGGTCTCTTTCCGCGACTTGACTATTAAACATTGGGGTAGATGTATCCTTTCACATTAGTACTTTGGTATCCTTTGGGTAAATACCTAATAGTGTAATTTCTGAGTCATAGTGTAGTTCTGTTTTTAACATTTTGAGGAACCCCCATTTTCCAGAGTGGCTGCACCAGTTTGCATTCCCAACAGTGTAAGAGGGTTTCCCTTTCTCTGCATCCTTGCCCAAACTGGTTGTTTCCTGTGTTTTTAATTTTAGCCATCTAACTGGTATGAGGTGATAGCTCACTGTAGTTTGGATTTGTATTTCCCTGATAATGAACTATGTTGAACGTCTTCTCATATGTCTGTTGGCTATCTATGCTTTCTTTGGAGAAATGTCTCTTCATGTCTTCTGCCCATTTTTTAACTGGATTATTTGTTTTTTTGGATGTTGAATATTATAAGTTCTTTATAGATTTTGAATACTACCCCTTTTCAAGTATGTCATTTACATATCTTCTCACATTCCATAGGCTGTCTTTTAGTTTGCTGATTGTTTCCTTTACTGTGCAGAAGATCTTTATTTTGATGAAGTCCTAATAGTTTATTTTTTATTTTGTATCCTTTGCTTCAGGAGACATATCTCATAAGAAGTTGCTATGGCCAGTGTCAAAAAGGTTGCTGACTGTGGTCTCCTCTAGGTTTTTGATGGTTTCCTGTCTCACAATTAGGTCTTTCATTATCCATTCTGAATTTATTTTTGTAAATAAGAAAATGGTCCAGATTCATTTTTCTACATGTTGCTGTTCAGTTTTACCAATACCATTTGGTGGAGAGATTTTTTTTCCTCTAGATATTCTGTCCTGCTTTATCAAAGATGGACCACTTAGTTATGCATTCATTTCTGGGTTTTCTATTCTGTTCCATTGATCTATACAGCTATTTGTGTGTCAGTACCATAATGTCTTGATCACTACAACTTTGTAATATAAATTGAAGCCTGCGATTGTGATGCCTCCAGCTTTGCTTTTCAAGATTGGTTTGGCTATTCCATAACAATAAAAGACCCTGAATTTTAGGATTACTTGCTCTAGCTCTGTGAAAAATGCTGCTGGCATTTTGATAGGGTGCACATTAACTGTATTGATTGCTTCTGGTAACATAGACATTTTGACAATATTTGTTCTTCCTATCCATGAACATAAAATGTCTTTATATTTCTTGTGTCATCTCTAATGTCTTTCATCAATGTTTTATGGTTTTCAGAGTATAGGTCTTTCACTTCTTTGATTTAGTTTATTCCTAGGTATCTTATTTTTGGTACAATAGTAAATGGTATTTTCTTAATTTCTTTCTGCTGCTACATTCTTGGTATATAGAAATGCAACGGAATTTTGTACATTGATTTTTGTATCTTATGACTTTACTGAATGTGTGTATCAGTTCTAGCAGTTTTTTGTTGGGGTCTTTCAGGTTTTCTACATAGATAATCAAGCTGTCTGTGAAGAGTGGAAGTTTGCTTCTTCCTTGCCAGTTTGGTTGATTTTATTTATTTTTGTCTAATGGCTGAGGCTAGGTCTTCCAGTACTATGTGAAATAACAGTGGTAAGAATGGACATCCCTCTCTTGTTCCTGAGCCTAGAAGAAAAGCTCTCAGTTTTTCCCCATTGAGGATAATATTAGCTGTGGGCTTTTGTATATAGCCTTTATGATGTTTTGTTGAGGGTTTTTTGTTTATTTTTTAAATCAAGAATGGGTGCTGTATTTTGTCAAATGTTTTTCCTATATCTGTTGAAAGGATCATATGGTTGTTATTCTTTCTTTTATTAATGTGGTGTATGACATTGATTTGTGAATGTGAAGGGGGAGGACACAGCTTAAGAGCTGTTAGCAAACATTTAAAAATGTGGAATAAGAAGCTTTATTATAAGTGTGAATATTATATGTATGGTTGTAACTTTCTTGGTGTTTTTAAATTTATCCAACTTTATATTCTTTAAGCTTGGAAACATAGTGTGGCATCTGTCATGAATTTTGGAAAGTTCTGTATCATTATTATAAATGTGTCTTAGTTTCTTTTTCTGGTTTTCCAATTACATGTATCTTACACCTTTTGAAATTGCCTTACTTCTTATATATTTACTTTTTTTAGGGTGGAAGGCAGAGGGAGAGAGAGAGGCTCTTAAGCAGGTCCATGACCACTGTGGAGCCAGATGCAGGGCTTGATATTACAACCCTGAGATCATGACCTGAGTGGAAATCAGGAGTTGGACACTAACCCACTGAGCCACCCAGGTGACCCCACAGTTCTTATGTTCTCTTTCTTATTCTTTTCTTCCTTTGATTTCAGTCTGGTGTTTTCTCTTAATTATGTTCTAAAAATGTACGTTTAGGTTTTAGCTAAGAAGATAATAAGTTTTTTCCAATTTTATGTATTGACTGATCTTTCCTGTCCTCAGTGATCTTCCATTACTCTTCTGTCATGAGAGAAACTCAGTGTGGCTGTTAAGCTGTTTCTGAGTTATTTTATGTCATTGATCACCTTATGTCCATATTTATATATACTTTCATATCATATAAATATGTATTTATAATATATTTATAAATTTATAAATATATATTTATAAATAACACATTTATTTATATTTATTTATACTTATATAATAAATTGCAATAGCTGATATGCAATTTCCTCCCAGTTGCTCCACTTTTTTTTTCTTTTTTAAAAACTTCATTGACTTTTTTTTTTTATTTGACAGAGAAAGAGAGAGAGAGAGCAGAAGGGGGAGCAGCAGGCAGAGGGGGAAGGAGAAGCAGGCTCCCTGCTGAGCAAGGAGCCCAATGTGGGGCTCAGTCCCAGGACCCTGAGATCATGACCTGAGTCAAAGTCAGACACTTAAGCATCTGAGCCACCCAGGCACCCCTGTATTCCACTTCTTTAGAAATCTCTTGTCTTCTCTCTGTATTTTATAATCTCATTGGTATGTTAAATGTCAAGACATCTACTAGGTTTTTTTTTTAAGATTTTATTTATTTATTTGACAGGCAGAGATCAGAAGTAGGCAGAGAGGCAGGCAGAGTGAGAGAGAGAAGGAAGCAGGCTCCTTGCTGAGCAAAGAGCCCAATGCGGGGCTCGATCCCAGAACCCTGGGATCATGACCTGAGCCAAAGTCTGAGGCTTTAACCCACTGAGCCACCCAGGCACCCTGACATCTACTAGATTTTGAAATGGAGATATCTCACAAGCAATGGCTACATGAATTTTGAGTTTTGGGGAGAGGTCCCAGAAGTGTTAGGAATTGTTAGAGAAAGGACACTTTAAGTCATCTGAAGCCCTGAGAGTTCACGGCCAAAAAATGAGATTCTAGAGCTCAATGTTTTGTAAAATGTTCAATTAATTGAAACATAAGTGAAGTATTATTGTGGGAAAAAGTATCTGATATTAGGCAGAGAACAAGAACATTAGTGTGAGATAGTCAAGAACACAGAAGTTAGAACTTGTATTTCAGAAAACACCATTTAGGTCTCATGTCAAATATCTTTCCTTGACCATCTGCCACCAATGTTCATTTCTCCACATTTTCCAACAGTTTAAGTTGCCTATTATTTCTCATTGCACTTCTTAAAGTAATTCTCACAATTTTTTTTTTTTTGTAATTATGTAGCCTCTATATCACTCATTAAAAATCCCAACAGGACGTGAATATATTTTCCTTATCCATATATATCTTCTTTCTCTAACTAGAATCTGATACCAAGTAAAGATTCAGCAAGTATCTTTTAATGAAGTAATTATCATAGTATATTAATTTACTCAAGTGAGATAAGGGAAAGTAACTTTTTCTGGGTTCTGTTCCTGGCTATGTCATAAACTGGCTCCATGATCTTATATTATTTATATGAACATCAAGGACTCAGTGATGTTATTTATATATTAGATGTTTGAACTGAATTTTCCTTAAGATTATGTGTTTTTAAAACATTTTATAATTCTTAGAGTTTGCCTTTCTTGTATATACTGTATGATAGGAGACAATTTTATAAATGCACATCTGCATTATTAAACACATTCATCAGGGAAAAGGGACATGAGGCACTTAAAGTTTACCTGTCATACAAATGTATCCAGGAAATACAAGGGGAAGTTAAAATAAACTAGTGATAAACTACAGCCAAGTATGGAAAATTTATCATTTTCTACCAGTCTCCTTGCCTAAGCTGATAAATGGCATTGTTTTTGCATTACAGGCCCTTTTCAACATGATAAACTTTTTGAAAGAAACCCAATTCCATGATAAAGAGATTTGGGCAGAAATGAGGAGCAGTTGCCTAGTTAGAGTGCTGTGCTGCAATGTTTGATGAATGAAATGCAACTCGATTGTGGCAGGGTGCCAGAACATAGAAGCATAAATGCACTTGGCTGAAGTTAAGTATAGCTGATCTGACATTCTGAGAACACTGGGTGTTCTAATATAGCAAGCAGACCTTATGAAATCTCAACAAAGCTGTAGATTTGTTTTATAGTTGTAAGGACATTTACCTTATACCAACGTCACTTGGAATAGCTTCCTTAGAAAAGCAATCAGTAGATGCTGAGGCAGAATAAGAGTAAAATTAACATCTTCCTTGCTTTCTTCCTTGAAATCTCCAGATTTTCTTGAAGTTCTCTGAATTAAGATGATAAATTGGAAAGTGGTATTGAGGAGATTGCAAAGCCAAAGCAAAAAGTAGTAGTACCTATGAAGAAAGTTGGGAGAGAGACAAACATTGAGAAAAAGAGTCAAGTTTAGTTTTAAACACATACACATGCGTGCACACATGCGCACACACATATTCATTTATCTATAAAAAGTTAACAATATCTTAATTATACCCTCATGCAATCCTGTAATCAACTCCCTTGTCCCCATCCCCCACTTTTTTTAATGTTTTGTCTAAAGTCTTATAATCACAACTGACTTTTCTTTGCTAAGATAGCTCTGGGCATTTTTATTTGATTTCTGATGCAATGAATGTGCCACAATCATTGTCCCCAAGGTGGCCACAAATCCCATAACTCACCATGAACTCAAAGTTAGGAGTAAAATCAGAGTGTTGGTTTTATAGTTACTTCCTTTCCATTCATTTGTGATCAGTTAACTTCTATCTGATGGTGCCACCTAAGCTGTATATGGCATGGATCTCTGGAAAGTGCAGGTTTGTTTATTTTTGTTTGTTTGTTTTTCTTAATAGAAAGCTAATGTCTTACCATGTGCTTTTAGCACATTTTGTGTCCTGAGATTATTGTCAATGCATTTAAGAGAGGAGTCCATCTAAAAGATAATGACTTTTGAAAGCAACATATTGTGGCTCATTTTTTCAAATAAGGAAACTCGGCCAATTTTGTCAACATATAATTTGCCTGGAATATTGAAGTTGTATGCAGCAGCATAAAGTATATGCTAATGAAAGATATTATTTCTAAGCATGAAATGACATTTTTAAAATAATTTAGCAACAAATCAATATTTTACACATATCTGTGATTTTCTCAAACTGGATGAATAGAAGGTTTCTTATTAAAAACAAACAACCACAACACTTTCATTTTTCATTTTAAACTAAATTACTAGTAACCTTGAATAAATGAGATGATGAATCACTACAAAAGTAGATGATGAATCACTACTTTTAAAAGTAAAAAGTGTGGGGGGAGGAGTCAAGATGGCGGAGAAGTAGCAGGCTGAGACTACATCGGTAGTAAGAGATCAGCTAGATAGCTTATCAAACCATTGAGAACACCTACAAATCCAATGGGAGACTGAAGAGAGGAAGAACAGCAATTCTGGAAACAGAAAATCGACCACTTTCTGAAAGGTAGGACTGGCGGAGAAGTGAGTCGAAAGTGACGGGAGGATAGACCGAGTGGGGGGGGAGGGGCCGGCTCCCGGCAAGTGGCGGAGCAACGGAGCACTAAATCAGGACTTTTAAAAGTCTGCTCCACTGAGGGACATCGCTCCAGAGGCTAAATCGGGGTGAAGCCCACACGGGGTCAGCATGGCCCTAGGTCCCGCAGGGTCACAGAAGGATCAGGGGTATCTGAATGTCACAGAGCTCACAGGTATTGGAGCGGGGAAGCCGGCTACAGAGACAGAGCCGAGGAGTGAGCTCTCAGCTCAGGGTAACCTTGACCAGTCACAGGCTGGGTGAGGTTGGAACGCGGCCGAAGGCCAGGGAGACGGGAGTGATTGGGGCTTTTCTCTGAGGGTGCACTGAGGAGTGGGGCCCCGAACTCTCAGCTCCTCCGAGCCGGAGATTAGGAGGTCGCCATTTTCATTCCCGTCCTCCGGAACTCTACGGAAAGCGTTCAGGGAACAAAAGCTCCCAAAAGCGATACCGAGCGGATTACTTAGCCCGGCCTCTGGTATGGGCAGTGCAACTCTGCCTCGGGCAAAGACACTTGAGAATCTCTACAACAGGCCCCTCCCCAAGAAGATCAACAAGAAATCCAGCCAAGACGAAGTTCACTTACCAAGGAGAGCAGCGGAATTCTAGAGGAGGAGAAAGCAAAGCACAGAAGTAATGGCTTTCTCCCCATGATTCTTTAGTCTTGCAGTTAATTTTTTCTTTAATTTTATTTTTTCCTTTTCTGCTAAATTTTTTTTTAACTTTTACCATTTTCTTTTTTAACATTTTTAACTAGTTTATCTTAACAATAGCTTTCCAAAAAAATAATAATCTTTTTTGAACCTTCATTATTAAAGTCATATTTTATCCTTCATAGTATTTAACTTTATTTTTGGTTTTCACATAAGGGTTTTTTCTTCTAAAAAATTTGAGGTACAACTTCCTCTAGTGGATCAAAATATACCCTAAATCTAGCTCTGGGCTTGTTCTAGTCTCCAGCCTGAAAAAATTCTCTCCACTTTATTTTTCTTTATTCTCCTAACCAACTTACTTTATCAACTCCATTTTTAGAAATGAAAAAAAAATTTGTTTTTCATCTTTATATGCATATTCCATCCCTTCATTGTGTTTACCCTTATATACATTTTTCATTCTTTAAAATTTTGGGAGGTACTTTCTTCTAAGAGACCAAAATACCCCAAAATTAAGTGGGTGACCCTATTCTAGTCACCAGTCTAATATATATATATTTTTTTTCTTTTTTATATTTTTTCTTTATTTGTTTTCTTTTTTTAATTGTTTTTTTCTGAACTTCATTTTATCCTCTTTCTCCCTCCCACCCCCATGATTCGGGGTCTCTTCTGATTTGGTTAAAGCGCATTTTCCTGAGGTCTTTGCCACCTTTTTAGTATTTTACTTTCTCCTTCATATACTCTTATCTGGAAAAAAATGACAAGGCAGAAATACTCACCACAAAACAAAGAACAAGAGGCAGTACCGAAGGCTGGGGACCTAATCAATACAGACATTGGTAATATGTCAGATCTAGAGTTCAGAATGACGATTCTCAAGGTTCTAGCCAGGCTTGAAAAAGGCATAGAAGATATTAGAGAAACTCTCTCTGGAGATATAAAAGCCCTTTCTGGAGAAATAAAAGAACTAAAATCTAACCAAGTTGAAATTTAAAAAGCTATTAATGAGGTGCAATAAAAAATGGAGGCTCTTACTGCTAGGATAAATGAGGCAGAAGAAAGAATTAGTGTTATAGAAGACCAAATGACAGAGAATAAAGAAGCTGAGCAAAAGAGGGACAAACAGCTACTGGACCACGAGGGAAGAATTCGAGAGATAAGTGACACCATAAGACAAAACAACATTAGAATAATTGGGATTCCAGAAGAAGAAAGAGAGAGGGGAGCTGAAGGTATATTGGAGAGAATTATTGTAGAGTTTTCCCTAATATGGCAAAGGGAACAAGCATCAAAATCCAGGAGGTGCACAGAACTCCCCTCAAAATCAACAAGAATAGGTCCAAACCCTGTCACCTAATAGTAAAATTTACAATTCTTAGCGACAAAGAGAAAATCCTGAAAGCAGCCCGGGAAAAGAAGTCTGTAACATACAATGGTAAAAATATTAAATTGCCAGCAGACTTATCCACCGAGACCTGGCAGGCCAGAAAGAACTGGATGATCTATTCAGAGCACTGAACGAGAAAAGCATGCAGCCAGGAATACTATATCCAGATAGGTTATCGTTGAAAATAGAAGGAGAGATAAAAAGCTTCCAGGACAAAC
>PISX010021672.1:0-33166 GCA_004024625.1 Mellivora capensis
GCAGAGGCTTTAACCCACTGAGCCACCCAGGGCCCCACATTAACTGTTTAATAAGGAAAGAATGAAGTTGGCATCTGTGGGTGAATGTGTGCAGGCAGGTGAATTGGGGAGGAGGGTGAACAGAGGGATGATGGGTTAGAAGAAGAAGCAGGGAGCTTGGGTTGACAAGAGTCTGTGACACCTGACGCTCAGTGAGCTGAATTCAAGATCAAAGTCACCTGCAGAAGGTCAGGTGGCCCAGTTGCTTTCCTGTGCACAGAAGCAGAAATGCTCTCACGGTGTGGGATTGGTCTGAGCAAGAGGGTCGAACATGTCCTTAATTTGTCAGATTATCAGCCTCATGAGCTGCTGGCTAATCCCAAGGATTAGGTCAGGAGCAGGTCTGCATAGAATTTTCCACGAGTGTCAGAGAAAGAATTCTAGGACAATAAAGGCCATTTCTACTCATGTCGCAAATGAAGGGGAAACTGTTGTCCTCACTCAGACCAGAGCTGACCACTCAGGAAAACTGTGAGAAGAGAGACCAAGAGCAAGCGAGCTGTGTTGGTGTGTTGAGGGCACAGCGGGGGGCTTCCTGATGAGAGGGATGACAACTGTGTGATAAATCATCTGTCAGCTGGTCCTTTCACCTGAGCCTCCTTGTTTAACATTTCATTTGTGAGACTCTGTCTGTCTTTTTATTTGGCAAACTTATATACAATTCGTACCAAGTGTCGTTCTGGATCCTCTCGACGGATTCCCATTCTGATTTTTCTAAAGTTATGAGTTAACAAACTCTTCAGCCATCTGAATCTGAGGTACCCAAACTGGATGGACCCGACTAACTAGGTGCTAACGGTCATGAATCTGGTACCAGGAGGAGGAGTTAGAGGAGGACATCATTCATTCATGTTTCCATTCATTCATTCATTCATTCATCCACTAACACATGCCTATGGAGTTTGACTAAGTGGGGACACAATCCAGAAGGAACTCAGAGACTATTTGGAGAGACGGACACTTAAATGTTAAAATCTTATAACAAAACACTGTAAGTTGCAATGAGAAAGATATACACAGTGTCTTAGGAAGCAGAGAGGATGGGCGTGTATCCTGCTATGGTGGAGAGCAAGGAGGTTTTCCAGGAGCTTCCTGGAGATGACCTTTTTTTTTTTTTTTTTTAAGATTTGTTTATTTGGAATGCCTGGGTGATTCGGTGAGTTAAGCATCTGCCTTTGGCTCAGGTCATGATCCCCAGGATCCTGGGATCGAGTCCCACATCAGGCCCCTTGCTCACCAGAAGCCTGCTTCTCCCTCTCCCTGCTGCTCCCCCTGCTTGTGCTCTTTCTCTCTCTCTGTCAAGTAAATAATAATAATAATAAAGATGTGTTTATTTATTTGAGAGAGAGCGCGTGAGTAGGACGAGGGGCAGAGGGAGAGAGGGAATCTCAAAGGGACTCCCTGCTTAGCACAGAGCCCGATGTGGGGGCTCGATCTCACGACCCTGAGATCATGACCTGAGCCAGAATCAAGAGTTGGACACAACCAACTGAGCCACCCAGGTTCCCCAAAGATGACTCTTGAATGATGAATGGAGTCCTAAAAGTGTCACACTTAGGTGAACCAGGTGACATGGAAGGAAGCGGGCAGCGAGCGAAGAGGACAGGCCGTGGGACAGAGCTGCTTTGCCTACTACTGGAGGACAAAGCGAGAAGCAAGGGTGATGAGAGCTGAGACTGGACGGGAGACCAGGTCCTCAAACGTCTGCTACAGGGCACCAAGAGGGCCTAGATTTTATTTTGTAAGTAAGTCAGGAGCTATTGAAAGTTAACAATTTTTAAAAAATTATTTTTACTATGCAAGAAATATATATTCATCATAGAAAATTTGGGAACTATAGACAAACATAAAGAAGAAAGTAATAAAACGCCTGCATATTTACATTTTTCCTTACTAAATATGTGTTCAAATCATCTCTTCTAAGGTTTGTGTAATATTCTCTTCTAGGAAGGTAATTTAATTGATATAGTCACTTGCCTGCCGTTGTACATTTTGGTTGTTGGCAATTTCCTGCTATGTTACTCCTGAACATACACATTTCGCACATAATTATTTCTATAGGGAATTTTATATATACAAAATATGTCCTCCTAGAAATAGCTATGATAACACAATACATAATAATATTATTTATTTTCCCATCAGCTACACATGAAAATATGCTGTAACATATCCCATTGCCAACATTGGGGGTGTATGCAAAAAAATAGTTAAACCTTTGCCAAATCGATAGAAATGATATCTCATGGCTTTTCATTCAAACATGATTAATTTAGAAAAGTCTTTATAATTCTATCCCCAGATAATATCTCTGAAGCTAAAAAGAAAGGAAAGGAAAAAGAAAGATAAAGTAAAAGAAAAAAATATATATAATGAAAAGTCCTCTTTCTTCTTCCCTGTCTCCAACATACTAACCTGTCTCCAACATACTAACCTCCTTCCACAAAAGTGACTATTGTTAGCTATTTGTTACATAGCCAGAAAACTTAACTATTATGTTAAAAGTACTTCCTTCTGCAAAGATCACTATTTTCACTACTAGCATATATAAACCTACCTCATTCTTCTATACATGGTTGCATTGTTTTTATCCATTCGCTTATTTATTGGATGGATACTGATGTGCAGGAATTGGGGGCAATCTGTATTTCTCACCAGAAAGAAAGCAGTGAAGGAGATACATAATGTCACTTCCTCTTCTACCTCGTTCCCCAGTGGGGGGTGCACAGATTATAAACATAATCAGCCCAGTCAGTTACTGGAGAGGCCTGGGCAAGGTGTCTGGAAACAAGTATCCTGTCATGGTTCAGAGTCGGAGGAGTCCAGGCTGGAAGGGATGGAAGAGGTCCTGCATCACCCATTTCACAGATGTGAAGACTGAGGTCTGGAGAAGCGAAGGGATGTGCCCTAGTCCGCACAGTTGGTACAGAGCCTGGATTCAGGACCAGGCTTTAGTGGTGTCTGAGTCACCTTCTTTGAGAGGAATTCCTTCACCAGAGAAGTGGGCTTGAGACTAGCCTGCCCACCTGCCAGAGCGGGAAGAAGGGTGTTGAAGGGGGCATGCCGGCTCTCCACGTGGTGTGTGCTCACATTACTCAACGTTAATGGTGACCCGTGATGTCACTTCCCTTTCCTCCCCTGATCATCTGCTCACTGATTCTTTCTGACTTCCCTCTTGTGGGCATTTCTATTTTCTTGTGAATTTTTGGCTTAACACAGTGATTTAACTGTGGGGGTGATGCTGGGGTGGGAGGAAGGAGAACGTGTGTGAGCAGTGTGAGGACTTGGCGCCCAGCAGACAGACAGAGGTGCCAGTCCCCTTGCAGATCATTCTCTTAGGTTATTGTGTGGGCCAGAGGGCCCCTGGTTTCATTCAACTTGACCAATCCCCCAAGGGCTTTTGAGGTTAATGGAGTCAGGAAATGATTTAAGGAATGAAAGATTATGAAGAGTCCTTTACATGAAACATCACTTCAGTGAATTTACCCAAGTCTGGTCCTCATCCTTACAAATCTAGAACCCAGGCTCCAGGAAAGTGGAGATGCTTAGTTTTATGAGACTCAACCCACGGGATTTATTTGGGGAACATTCTTTCCCAGGGATCTGAATGCCTTGACATATGTCCCAGCTTGTCCTTCTCCAGTTTTCTGACATCAGCTCACTTCCAGGTTGCCTGAGTGGGCAGAAGGTAGCTCATAAGCCTGGTCAAGAACAGGTGTCCCTGAATTGAGGCCTCCCCTTCCATGGTGAGGCTGGCCTCGAATGGCCCACTTGATTGGTTTCCCTCCCTTCCTTCCTTCCTTCCTTCCTTCCTTCCTTCCTTCCTTCCTTCCTTCCTTTCCTTCTTCCTTTCTTTCTTTTTTCTTTCTGTCCCTCCTTCCTTTCTTTCTTTTCCTTCCTTCCCTTCTTTCTTTTCTTTCTTCCTCCCTCCCCTCCCCCCTCCCTCCCTTCCTTCCTTCCTTTCTTTCCTGTAAAGATTTTATCTATTTATTTTTGAGAGAGAGTGTGCACAAGCATTGGGGGGAGGGGCAGAGGGAGAAAAAGAATCCCAGGTAAACTCCTCGTTGAACAGGTATCCTAATGCAAGGCCCGATCCCATGGTCCCAGGATCAAGACCTGAGCCAAAGGCAGATGTTCAACCAACTGAGCCTCCCAGGCGCCCAGTCTCCATCTTCCTCTGTGTTCCATCACCAAATAATCTGATGCTGGCTTCACATTTTCATCGAGAACAGTCTCTCAAACTTGGCACTATTCCGTTTATTTTTGAGTGATTGTCTTTAAAGATCTAATTCCATACAATAAAGTTCACTCCGTGGTTCTCAGCATATTCACAAATGGCATGACCACCACCACAGTTCAATTTCAGAACATCTTTGTTATTCCGAAAGCCCCCACCCTGTGCCCATGAGCAGTCACTGATTTACCTTCTGTCTCTACAGATCGCCCTCTTCTGAACACTTCATGTACATGGAATCCTACAACAAGTGGCCTGTGGTGTTTTTAAGGTTCATTCATATTGTACTGGGGGTCAATACTTTGTTCCTTTTTATGCCTGAGTCATACCCATGGTAAAGAGTAGACCATGTTTTGTTTATCCATTTATCAATTGATGGACATTTGGATTCTTTCTGCTTTTTTACTATTGTGACTCTTGCTACTATGAACATTCACGTACACATTTCCACGTGGACATGTATTTTCAATGCTCTTGGGTATATACCTAGGAGGAGGGTTGCTTGCTCCTATGTTAACTCAATGCTTGGTTTTGTTTAACTCTTGACATTTTCGATGAGGTCACCCCTTGCCGTGGACGACTGTCCTGCGCATTGCAGGATGTTTAGCAGGATCTCTGGCCTTGACCGAGCAGATGTAAGTAGCACCCTCCCTAAATGCACACCAACGGTGACAACCAAAATAGTCTCAGACATTCACCAGATGTCCCTTGGGGGTCAAAATCGTCCCTGGTTGAGAACCTCTGGTTTAGAGGGCTCCTTTGGCTTATTAAGGTAAAGTCAAGTCATGACACTAGTCCTTTGGACCTGGAAAACATTCTCTGTGTCCTTCAAAACTTCCCCTTGCAGTCCCCCCATTGCTGAGTTTTAATTTAAATTACCTTGTCCTTCCCACCATGAAACAGATTCCTAAGGACAGAGAACACGTCGCTGGTTACCAGGGGGGAGGGGGTGGGGGATGGATGAAACAGGTGGTGGGGATGAAGGAACGCACCTGTGTGAGCCCCGGGTGATATGCTCAAGTGTCGAATCACTGTATGGTGCACGTGAAACGAAAAGCACACTGTGTGCTAACTTACTGGAATTTATTTATTTATTTGGAATTTAAATAAAAACTTCAAAAAATAAATTACCTTGGGTGCCTGGGTGACTCAGTCGGTTAAGCATCATCTGGCTTGTTGCTCCTCAAGGAGTCTTCTGCGTCTCCCTCTGCCTTTCCCTCCTGTTTGTGCGTGCTCTCTCTCTCTCTCTCTCTCTAGCTCTCTCTCAAATAAATAAGTAAAATCTTCAAAAAAAACAAATTATCTTGTCCTTCTCAGAGTCAGAGTCCCCCATACATAGAGGCCCCCCCTTTTCTGTCATGTCCTCCTTCCCTTGTTTAGCATCTACTTGCTAACTGGTTTGGGTCCCAGGGGTTGCCTGCACCCAGGAGGTGGAGAAGCAAACAAAATACACAAAAGTCCTGCTTTATAGCTTTCCTGTTCCTCCTTCTGCTCATCACCACCAATAACAAACATTTTTTGGTGCCCAACATGCAGAAGGAGGGATCAAGCGTTCTTGAAATTTAAGATGAAAAGACTGTCGGAGGACATTCTGTCTGTGGCCTCACCACTCATAGGACATTGAAAGGACGGAAGCAGGGAGATCAGAGAAGAAGGTCACACCAGCACAAGGACCAGGACCCACAGGTCCTGACCCCGCAATAGTTCTTTTGCTCCCCTTACGCAGAATTGGGTGTATCTCAGAAGCCCCCCCTTCCCAAGGTACTTCCCTGCTATGATCGACCCCCTAGGCCTCCTCAGGGTGCTTCAGGAACCCAGCCTTGTCAGTTGGTGGGCAATCCACAGCCAAGTTTTTTGTTTCTTCTTTTTAAAACTATTTTTAGTCTTAAAAAGTTTCTTTTTGAGTCTAAAAGGATTCAAGAGAGTTACCCAGGAGAGGAAAGACTAGAAAATTTTACAGTACCCATCCTGATTTTATTCTCAGTTCTTGATCTTAGCTGGATGCCTTAACTCTCTGACCCAAACCTGTTCCTCTAGCCTCATGTCCCCTCCTCCTGCCGTCTCGAGAAGCCCCCCCCCTTCCCAAGGAACTTCCCCAAGCAGCGCTGGGAGCAGGCTCAGAATCCTCCCTCTCTGACTCCTGCTTCTCCTGGCAGAAAATAGGCAGAAAATCCCAACATTACGTGGTTGTTACCCCAGCACTGTCTAGTAGATAGAATGGGAACCACATGTGTAATTTAAAATTTCCTAGTAGCTACATTAAGAAGGCTTTTTAAAAAGGTGAGATTAATTTTAGTAGTACGTTTGATTTAACCTAGTGCCCTCAAAATATTATCATTTGATGATATTGGAGATATTAAACTTTTTTTTTTCATAGAACATCTTCGACACCTAGTATATCTTCAACACCTAGATGTATACTTACGGTATAGCTCACTGCCGACCACCCCCACCATCACATGCTCAGTAGCTACATGCGGCTTGTGGCTGCCATCGTGGTAAGAATGCTCATTACCCAGCTCCCAGACCAAATCCCTTTCATCTACCTTCTCCTCCCATACCTCCAGCTGTGTCTTAATTTCACATATTAGAAAAGGTAATGGTGACAGAAATTTCAGAGCTGGTGGTGTTTGGGAAACTTAATAAGCAGAATGCATGCAAAGTTCCAGGTGTGGCAACCTTCTACTTCTTGCACTACCACTCCCGACTCCCTGTCACAGTTCCATCCTGCCTCTGGCCAGCTGCCTTCCTCTCCAAGGCTGTCGTTTCCTTTCTTTGTGCCCTAAAAATAATTTTTTTGAGGGTGACATTTCTGCCCATCTTTTCTGTTTGACAGTTAAGTTACCATTCATGTTGGATTTTTTTTTCCTTTCCATGTTGGCTTTATCAGGATCAGTTTCATCAGTGTTCATTCTGTTTTGGGGACATTGGTGCCGTATGCTGGGTGGTGGAGACACGTATGATTCTGGGTCAGTATCTGTGACAACAACATCGGGAATGGCTGTCAGTTCTCTATTATCCTGGTAATATAATCTACACTTTGTTCTGTTTTCCCCAGGGCTGGTTGGTGTGAGTAGCAAATTGCAGGCACACATCACCCCGTGAGACACTGAAGACACATCCAAAAGTCCTCCACTTCTTGCAGGAACTTGAGAGTCATATGTTGATAATACCTTGTGTGTCTCTGGCTGCTCTGTTTAAATAGATGGTGGACGGCAAATGAGCAGGGATGTCTCTGAGGCTCAATTAGGTGCCTCTAACAGGATCAGACTAGACTCTACCACCACGTACAGGGGACCTCCTAACTGGGAACTCTGGTCTGTGCCTTGTAGGATTTCTCATTTTTCCTGCTCCCATGTCCACACCAACAATGCCCCATCTTTCCTTGGCTGATGTCAGCTGCGGATGTCCTGAGCACAAACCTTCCCTGGGAACCGGGAAGAAAGCTGAGCCAAAGGTCATTCGTACTTGAAGGGCAGTTCTTCCCTGAGAAATCTGGAAAATTTTAGGAGAGAAATTGGCAGCCGAATAAAGCATTAATACTTTTTGTTGTTGTTACCAGGGCCACAATTGCCTGAGTTCAACCCTAGAACCTGGAAAGGGAGGCTAGCTAATGCAAGACTGGAGCTTTGAGGAGCTTGGACCCTCCAGGAACCTTCTGTTTGCAAAAAGGGAGTTGTCCTTGCCACAGAGGAGACTGATCTGGCAAACCCAGGAGAGGAGGAAAGGGTCACACTCCCAAATCTGCAGCCCACAGAGAGCCCCAGGCCTTGAGAGGTGGGTGTAGGAGTAGGGAGTGTGCCATGTTCACATAAACTGAGGTGCAGGGATCCAGGAATACAAGAGATGAGCCAGAAGTAAAGTGGGTTCTAGGAGGGTTTCCACAGCAGACATCTGGGTGGCCTCCTACCCAATTTCTGCTCCCACAAGATGGAGCTGCCATCTTGTCTGGCAATTCCCCTTCCCCATGTGAATGAGTGATTGGTTGAAGGTGGTCACCTTTGTCTGAACCAGCCAGTGAGGTGTCGGGGAGATCTGGTGGTCAGGGGTCCTGGAAAGTTTCTCAGAGTGGTCTCCTGGTTTTCTTTCCCAGAAATCCTGAGTCTGGGTGTGATCACTGTTTGCTTCATACTCTCTGGGGGAGAACCGGCCACAGGATGAAGGCAATGCTAAGGCCATGATGCAAAGAGAAGGAAGCAACTTGCACCACCACTCCAAGGGCATCCCCAAAGGCCAAACAAAGCAACTAAACCCACAAAATGAATAGTTACCAGAGAACAGAGAGGAAGCTGTGGCTGCTTCCAGCTAAATGGTCTTATAAAGGGGCCAGAGTTTCGGAATGAACTTAGAGTTTGGGGGCTAACAGGCTCAGCTCAATGAACAAGAGCTGTACCTGTGAGGCCACTTAGGACCCAAATCCTTAAAGGGTCCATGTCCTCAGAAAAATGGTAGGTTGGAAATTACCTGCTTGTGAACAAAGTGAAGTGCTTAAAATAGTAATGGGAATAATAATGAATAACAACAGTAGCCTCTCTATATCCCAGCTTCAGGGAGCAAAAGTTATTAGCAATCATGATAATAGGAACAGAGTCCTTTGAGAATTGTAAGCATGGGGCTGGGATTCAAATTTACCCTTCCCACACATGTAGGAAAACCCAATGCAGGAAAACTTAAATTACAATGATGCCCCGCAGAAGCCAACATAGATACTTCCCAGAAGGAAACATCTTCCATTCCCATTTGGCTACAATAAATTTAGCCAAGTACAAGCTCCACCTGTATTACCAGGCATAGAAGAAAACTAGTCACAATAAGCATCAGTAGAAACAAATTATAGATTGAATCTCCGAAGACTTCTGCTGCTGAAATGATCTGATGAAGAACATAAAGTCTGTTGAATGGGCTTAAAGAAACCTAAGAGGACATTGCAACTATGACCAAGGGAGCAGAAACTACTCAACATTGACCAGGCAGGTTTGAAATTATTCTCTCCTTCTTGCATAGGACGTCTGGAAGGAGAGAAATATAATAATTGAAATTAAAAACACAGTGTTTGTGCTATGTAGCAGATTTGTGACCGGAGGGGATATTTTGATCTGGACAGGTCCCCCCAAATGTAGGCATAGAGACAAGCAGATGACATCCATGCAAGGGAGTCTACAAGGCACAGAAGCCAGAATGGAAGACTGACTATGTGCCTACTCCAGTGGTTCTCCTCCAGGAGGATTTTGCCCCAAGGGAACATTTGACAATGTTGGGAGACAATTTTTTGGTTGTCACCTTTGGTAGGGGTGTTCCTGGCTCCGAGTGAGATGGGTCCAATAACTTTTCTTCCCTACTAGGCTATAGACTTGAGAACTTAAAAAAAAAAAACTTCACTGAGGTATAATTTATAATACAATGAAAATCACCATTTGTAAGTACACAGTTGGACAAGTTTTATTAAATGGATCTAACTGTGGAACAGCCGCCATACTCATAATATGGAAATCCTCCATTATTCTGGGAATTTCCCTTGTGCCCTTCTGCAGTCAGTCCACACTTCCACCTCCAGTCTCTGGCAACTACTAAACTGCTTTAAAAGATTATAGATTTTCTCCCCTTGGTGTCTTATGTGAAATTCACTTAAATATGAATTTTAGGGGCGCCTGGGTGGCTCAGTGGGTTGAGGCCTCTGACTTTGGCTCAGGTCATGATCCCAGGGTCCGGGGATCGAGCCCACATCGGGCTCTCTGCTCAGCGGGGAGCCTGCTTCCTCCTCTCTCTCTCTCTGCCTGCCTCTCTGCCTGCTTGTGATCTCTCTCTCTCTGTCAAATAAATAAAATCTTTTAAAAAAATATGAATTTTAGATGAAATTCATACAACATAAAACGAACCATTTTAAAGTGGCATTTAGTATTTTCACAATGTTGTACAACCACCACATCTATTTTGCTCCAGAACAATCTCCTTTTAAAAAAAAATATTTTATTTATTTATTTTAGAGAGAGAGAGAAAGATCACATATGAGCAGGGAGAAGGGCAGAGGAAGATGGAAAGGATCTGGAGCAGACTCCTCACTGAGCTTGGAGCCAGACACTGGGCTCGATCCCACAACCCTAAGATTTGACCTAAGTCAAAACCAAGAGTCAGAGGCTGAACTGACTGAGCCAGCCAGGCACCCCGCTCCAAAATAGTTTCATTGCCGCAAAGGAAAAGCCATGCAATGGTCACTCCCCGCTCCCCTTTGCCCCGGCCCCAGGCAACCACCAGTTTGCTTTCTGTCTCTATTACTGCTGTCCTTTTGCCTCTTCTAGGATTTTACTTGAAGGGAATCACTCAGACTTTGTCTTTTGTGCCTGGCTTCTCTCGCTTAGCACAGTTGTTTTGTGATTCTTCTGTTTTAGAGCATCTCATAGGTTCCTCCTTTTTAGTGCTGAGTCGTTTCCCTTAGAGGGGACAGGACTTGTTTATGGTCTCCCCAGGTGATAGGTGTGGGGGTGGTTTCCTTGGTGTCTGTGTCTTTGGGGGTCCCCTGTAGAGTCCCCTGCAGTGCTTTGTGCCTGCTTGGCGGTGCCATACGAGTGTGCAGAACAGAGGAATGAGATAATTAATGAAGAGAGAGTCTGAGTGCACCAGACAGGAGATGGGACCCGGGAGGACTGGTGACTGCATGGGGCTCCTGGGCCACCCCCCGCCAGCTCTGGCTGGGATGGGGGGCTAAGGCCAGGGAATGAGCCTGGGGCTGGGTGAGGGGCCCAGGTTCAGCTCCCTAGGAGGAGGGCGAGCAGTGGCTCAGTGGGCTTTACTGTCAGCAGGAACCACCTCTCTGAGTTGATGGTGGGGCAGACTGAATTCGCCCCAGAGGCCAGCTTTCTACTTCCAGTCTTGTCACTACATGAAGAGGCAGATGACATGAAACTCTCAGTTCCCAGTTCTGCGTGTGAACTCAATGGCTCACCTTGGGCTGCCACCACAGAGCACTTCCACCTGAGGGATCTAGAAACTTGGGTTTGACCTTGGCTTTGTCCCCACCCAGGTGTGTCTCCTGAATCATCCAAACCATTAATTCCCACTTAAAAAGGAAGTGGTTTTTCATGAAACCAAGGTATAAAGGGCATAGCTAATTCCCATGAATTCAGCTTTGTCTTGGGGACTAACTTAGCACAGAGGATTTTTTTTTTTAATGTACTTTCTGTTTTACCTGCCAGTCTAGACGAACTCCTTTCTGAGCCTGTTTCCAGATCTTTTTTGGTTTGGCTTCAGGTAGTTTAGTGTTAAATTGTGTCATTTATGAGAAGCTAGTATTCTAAGGGAGCTGTCCCGTTGACCAGAACTTTTGGATATCCTCTCTCCTATGCCAGGGTAGAGCTTTTAAAGAGGCTGTGTGGTCCTGGGTTCTCCCTGACTTCACCAAGCACCTCTTCTTTTTCCTCCCCCTCCTTCTTCTTCAAGATTTTATTTATTTATTTGATGGAGAGAGAGTTCACAAGCAGGGGGAGCAGCAGGCAAAGGCAGAGGGAGAAGCAGACTCCCCGCTGAATAGGGAGCCTGATAGGAGTCTTGAACCCAGAACCCTGAGATCACGACCTGAGCCAAAGTCAGATGCTTAACCAATTGAGCCACCCGGGTGTCCCTTCACCAAGCACTTCTGAGAATGGACCGAGGGCTCTGAGTGAACATTCGACTAGCAGAGTCTTCTTTTTTTTTTTAATTTATTTATTTGCCAGAGAGAGAGAGAGAGCAAGCACAGGCAGACAGAGTGGGAGGCAGAGGCAGAGGGAGAAGCAGGCTCCCCGCCGAGCAAGGAGCCCGATGTGGGACTCGATCCCAGGACGCTGGAATCATGACCTGAGCCAAAGGCAACCGCTTAACCAACTGAGCCACCCAGGCATCCCTAGCAGAGTCTTCTTGAATCCTTGTGATCACTCTGTGAGACAGAGTCTGCTGTCATCCCCATTTTAGAGGTAAGGAAACAGATGGTTAGTGAGAGCAAATTATCCCAGATGTCAGGCAAGGAAGCTGCAGAGCTGGGATGTGAACTCAGGTCTGTTCAATTTCAGAGGCCATAATGTGAACCATCACATCATAATGTGAACTGTAATGTGAAACACCGTGAGTTTCCCTCACAACTTCTTTGTCTCAGATGTCCGTTCTTTGCTGTGGCTGAACTAAAGATATCTTCTCTCTTATCTCAGTTGACATTTCTTGGTAACTATTTAAAGCCTATTAGTAAGCTTCTGGTTCATTGTAAATGCAGCCTCTCCCAGCTTCTCATTTCCTCGTTATGAGAATTTCTGTCAATTGCAGACACTGTGTGCTGGCATACTGGATGACTGGCTGAAGAAGGGGGAGATTTTTCTTTTTTCTTTTTTTAAAGAGGGATAGAGAGAGAGCACGTGCGTGCAAGCAAGTGGGGGAGGGGCAGAGGGAGAGGGAGAGAGAGAATCCCAAGCAGGCTCCATGCTCAGCACGGAGCCCGAGGTGGGGCTCGATCTCACAACCCCGAGATCATGATCTGAGCTGATATTAAGAACTGGATGCTCAGCTGAGTGAGCCAACCACGTACCCCAGGAGATAATTTTTCTGGCATCCCAGATGATGTGCTGAAGGTTCCAGTGGCAGAAGCTTTGGGAATCAGGTGTGATCTGTATCACCCCTCAGAGTTCCCCATGGGAGGAGGGAGACCCAAGAGCCTGGGGACAAGTGAGGCTAGGTTCTACCCCAGAGGAGGCTCAGGCTTAGCCAGAAGAAGGTGGGCCTGCCTCTACAGTTGCTTTAGAATTTGAGACTTACTTTTCCTCCAAAGTTTTCAGTATCCCATGCAAGGTCTTCATCTTCTCACTAGTCTTTTCATTTTTGTTTTCTCAGACCAGCCTTAGATTCACAGCAAAGTTGAACAGAAATAAAGAGTTCCCACATGCCCTGCCCCAGCCCAGCCTCCCAACCATCAACCTCCTGCTCCAGAATGGGATGTTTGTTACATATGACTGACGAGCCAGCATTGGCATGTCATTAGCACACTAGAACATAGTTTTGTTTTCTTTTAGTATTTTATTTTTATATTTGACAGAGAGAGAGCAGGAGCACATAAGCAGGGGGAGTGGCAGAAGAAGAGGGAGAAGCAGGCTCAGACTCCCCGCTGAGCAGGGAGCTGGATGTGGGCCTCCATCCCAGGACCCTGGGATCATGACCCGAGCTGAAGGCAGTTACTTAAACAACTGAGCTACCCAGGTGCCCCAAGAACACAATTTACATTAGAATTCACTCTTGGTTTTCTACATTCTATGAGTTTAGACAAAGGTGTGTCTGTGATTACGGGTATCCTTCAGAGTAGTTACACTGCCCTAAAAATCCTGGTGCTTCCTCTTTTTATCCTTCTCTCCCTCCAACCCCTGGCAACCACTGATCTCTTTACTGTCTCTGCAGTTTTGCCTTTTCCAGAATGTCATATAGTTGGAATCATACAGTATATAGCCCTTTCAGATTGGCTTCTTTCACTTAATAATAGAATTTTGTGTTTTCTCCATGTCTTTTTGTGGCTTGATAGCTCATTTATTCGTAGGGTTGACTAATATTCCACTGTCTGGATGGACCATCGTTTATGTGTTCATTCACTTACTGAAAGATGTCTTGGTGGTTTCCAGGTTTTGGCAATTGTAATAGAGCTGCTGCTGTAAACATATGTGTGCAGGCTTTTGTATGGACATAACTTTTCAGTTGATTTGAGCCAATACCAAGGATTGCTGGGTCACAAGGTTGGAGTATATTGAGTCTTGTGAGAAACTTCCAAACTAACTTAAAAGTGCCTGTACCCATTTTGCATTCCCATCAGCCGTGAACGAGAGTTCCTGATGCTCCACATCCTTGACAGCATTTAGTGTTTTCAGTGTTTTGGGTTTTGGCCATCCTTTTTTTTTTTTTAACTTTTTTTAAAATTTAAAATCAACTAATCGGCATATAAGTATTATTGGTTTCAGAGGTAGTGGTCAGTGATTCATCAGTCTTCTCTGCTACCCAGGGCTCATTACATCATGTGCTCTCCTTAATGTCCATCACCCAGTTACCCCAACCCCCCACCCTTGGAGTTTGGCCATTCCAGTAGGTGTGTAGTGGGATCTCATAATTGTTTTAATCCCAAGCTGTGCTTTTCTAAATCATGTTCAACGGTGACTGCCACAGCAGAAACCATGATTTTCCTCCTCAGCTGCAACTGTTCTCTTCAGTGTTAAAAGAAGAGCAGTTGACCGAAGAACAGCCCCTTGAATTTCAATCTAAATGTATAGAAGGGGACAGCAAAGGGCTCCCCTCATTCGTACAATAGTCCATGTGCCCTGGAACCAGTGCCTGGACTTAATAGGCACTTCAGTCACATTTGTTGAAGGAATTCATGGGTGGATGAATAAGGGAAAGGTAAGGATTTGACCTGGCCCCAAACCCATGCTTTCAATGGGAACAGCAGCCTTGGCCCTAATTCCCCCCAAATCATCTTCCTAGCTCCCCACTGGACAGTGGTCCCATCTCTTGGGCACTGAGGCTGGCTTCCCCCTTCAGGACGCCTCCTGTCCTGGCCATGCTGAGTTGGCTCCAATCATGGGACTGCACAGACTTAAGGGTGATTCATGAAGCATTTTGGGATTGGCAGGAGGTAGACCAGAGGGCTAAGTTTGAAGTAAGGTGGTCAGCAAATTAGGAGCTGGGTTGGAGATGATGCAGGGCAGCAGACGGTGCCCTTCCGGTGAGAGAATGAGACAGAGCACCCAGAGAGAGCCCAGACCAGACCTCTTCCCTGGTAGCCTTCACAGCATGGGTTTGAGGGGAGGCCAGGAGAGATACCAGGGCTGTACCTGGACCCCCATTCTGGTGGAGACTTGACTCCCTGACAGCCCAGCTGCAGAGCAGGGGGGACATAAGCAGACCAGCCATGGGGATCTAGAAAGCTTGAACAGGTGGAACAAGGCAGACCAGTGAGCTGTAGGGGGAAATGCTTCAGAGGGTAGGTGGAAGGTGCTAGAAATTTCTTCCTTTAACCTCATTTATTAAGAAAACACCATTCAGGACATAGCTAGCATCAAGAAGAACTAAACCCGTGTCCCAGGTAGTGTTAGGGGCCCTTCCCACTGGGATGTCCTTTCCGGATGGGGCTGCCGTTGTTTCTCCTGACCCTGACCAGCTTCTCCCTGCTCTTGATAAACTTCCTCTGTGGTTGCAAAGCTGCTCAGAAGTGGGGAGGGGGAGCTCCACAAAAAAAGAGAAAAAAGGAAGTAAGGGCCCAGAAGGAGGAACTCTTGGGGAAGGAGAAGTTATGCTTTCTTCTCAAAAGAGCAGTCGACTCTTGCTCTCTCCCCTTCTCTGCCTCTACTAACTCCTGGTTATCGTGCGTGCTCATGTGAGTAGGTGAGAAGCTGTCCCCATCCAGAGCTGCTTGCAGTTTAAACTGCCCCAGTGGCTAACTTACAATTTCTGTCTTTCTCCCTACCTTGGACAGCGAATGTAAGAAGCAAAATTTTGCTTCACCATTTTCATGGGAACCCAAGGGGCAGTTTCCAGAAGTGTGTGTGTGTGTGTGTGTGTGCATAAACACGCATGTGTGGTGGGGGTGGTGTTCAGGACAGACCCCTGAAGCCTACTCCAGTGCATTCTCTTTGATAATGTCCTGAGAGTAACAACCCAACCACAGATTCTCCAAAGACATAGGGTTTGTTGAATATCAACAGGAAGACACTGTGGGAAAAGCAGAGACCAAGGCAGCGATTACTAGCAGCCTTGCACCCATTTGGGCCAGCTGGTGAAGCTGCTGGGCTCTGACTTTGCCCCTCAAGGACTGCTTGTCACCCGAGTCTGGTCGCATCTTGGGGAGGCTGGATCCAAGGATGTATTTGCAGAGAGGGACCTTTGGAGCTGGTGGACTATGGATCTTGGTCCCCAAGCAGGGTGATTCAAAGGCTCTTAGTCTGGCTCAAAGTTTATCCTTTCTGGCGGCAGTAGAATTTTTAGGCCCACCACTGACCAGAGCCCTACAGCAAGTGAAAGTGGGAGAATGTTTCTCGTTGGCTGAAAGGCAAAGAGAGGGGACTCTTGTTTCCTGGTGGGGAGGGGATGTTCAGGCTACCATGCTAAGGACAGGGATTCCTGTCTCTTTTATCCCCTGGTGAGCCACCTTCCTGTGGCTGCTGAGCCTCAGAACCAAGGCCTACCTATGGGGACAAAGGACAGGGTGGACACGTCCTCCCAGGTGTTCCGAGGGAAACATTCCACATAGAACCAAGGGCTGGGGCACGGGAGAAAATGGGCTGCTGTTGCTCAGAGGGCACAAACTTTCAGTTATAAGCTAGGTTCTGGGTTTAGCATAGTGCATATAGTCTGATGATGTTTAGTGATACTGTGTTGTATACCTGAAATTTGTTAAGAAGGTAGATCTGAAGTGTTCGTCTCACATCAAAAAAAAAAAAAAAAGATAAGTATGTAAAATTATGGGTGTGTTAATAAACTAAGTTGTGGTGCTTATTTCAAGGGGTTTATATATGTTAAATCATCACTTTGTGCCCCTTTTAAAAAAGCACATTTTCACCTTAAGTATATACAATTTTATTTGTCGCTTATAGCTCAATAAAGCTGCAGGGTAAAACAAAGGGAAATATTCCAAATGGGTGTGTTTGTGTGTGTTTGCTTGTGGGTGGACACATCTCAAATGGGGCTGCTCCTTCTCACGTGATGTGACAGTCCCTTTGGTGGGAGGATCCATGGCCCATAAGGCAAAGTAACTGAGTCCATCCAGATGGACAAATCAAAAGAAGCCATTTATCATGACACTTTTAATTATTAAGATTATTTAAACAAATTAATCATTAAGATTATTAAAATGTCATCATGTAGGAGAGACCATATTGTTTTCCTTGGACAGTTTTCCTGACTGCACTCCCCAGCCCTGAAGGAGTTTCTGAGGCCCAACTTGGCTGGCTTAAGAAAAAAACCCCTATATATCAGAAGCTCAGGCATAGAGAGTGCTGAGCTGGTCTCAGGAATGAAGGAGACCAGGGTGTGGCCAGAGCTCCGTCTCTCTGTCTGTCTGCCCCCCACAGCTTCTCTCTGTGCTTCAGTCACTGGCTCTGTGCCCCAGCTTCTTCCAGAAGAGAGGACGTGGCTTGGGTTCCACCCCAATAGTTCTGACCATGAGCCCTGTCCCCATGTTGGGTAGCATGGGGCATTTGCAACCTGAAGGAGTGGGAACAAGTCCAGGAAGCCATGACTCCTCAAGAGGGTCCTGAGTTGGGGCACCTGGATGGCTCAGTGGGTTAAGCCTCTGCCTTCGGCTCAGGTCACAGTCTCAGGGTCCTGGGATCGAGCCCCGCATCAGGCTTTCTGCTCAGCAGGGAGCCTGCTTCCCCCGCTCTCTCTCTGCCTGCCTCTCTGCCTACCTGTGATCTCTATCAAATAAATAAATAAAATCTTAAAAAAAAAAAGAGGGTCCTGCGTTGTGTCCCTGAGCTATGCAGAGCCAGGAGGGTGCCTGGCCAGCCCCTCAGCACCCGCAGCATCAGTCACTGCTTCCCGAGGACCCAGAGGCATTTCTGCCACAGCCTGGGTCTCCTCTGGAAATGGGGTCCAGGAGTGGAAGGTTCTGCTCGTCCGTCTGTCTAAGGGGCTGTGTCTCTGACGAGATCAGAGGACAAGTTCATATAGATGGACAGTCTCTGCTGGGGCTCCTTCAACCAAAGGACAGCACCGACCAACATGAGCAAGACCGGCACCTTCAGGAAAGCCAGGAGAATGTAGTGGTGCCTGCAAGAGAGGACAGAGCTGTCAGAGCCCTAGGCGCCCAGGCCCCGTCACTCCCAGCGTCCTGACAGAGGGGAGCATTGGCTAGCCCTGCAAAGCCTGAGACTCTGGACCCTGAAGCCCCAGGCCAAAGACCGCCATGAACCTGCTCAATGGCTCAACCATGAGAGCTCCTCAGAAGGAACCTCACATTGTCGGTTTTGCTTGGCTCTGGGCCCACCTTCCTTTCTTTTCTTTTTTTAAAAATATTTTTATTTATTTATTTGAGAGAGAATGAGAGAGAGAGAATATGAGAGAGGAGACGGTCAGAGGGAGAAGCAGACTCCTCAAGGAGCTGGGAGCCTGTTGCGGGACTCGATCCTGGAAGTCCGGGATCATGACCTGAGCCGAAGGCAGTCGCTCAACCAACTGAGCCACCCAGGCGCCCCCCACCTTCCTTTCTAATCGCACCTCCTGCGTCTCCCCTTTCCTGAAGTGATTCTCAGCACCCTGGGGTGGCCCACGACAGGCTGTGTGCCTTTGCTGCTCCTGAAAATGAAATGTCAGCTCCGGGCGGCTGAGCCACACTCCCGCTCCGTGGCACCTGGTGCCTCGCATGGTGGGGATTTTGTCTTATCTCCCCTTGGCACACTCTAGGTCATCAGGACTTCATTGTTGTTGACAACTGAATATAAAGAAAGATTCTGAGGGCACCTGGGTGGCTCTGTGGGTTAAGCCTCTGCCTTCTGCTCAGGTCATGATCTCAGGGTCCTGGGATCGAGCCCCGCATTGGGCTCTCTGCTCAGCAGGGAGCCTGCTCCCCACCCCCGCCCCGCCTGCCTCTGCCTACTGGTGATCTCTCTCTGTCAAATAAATAAATAAAATCTTTTAAAAAAGAAAAAGAAAGATTCTGCAGAGTGGCTTTCATGGGATGGTGAAAGGGGGAGATGGGGGGTAGGGGCAACATGGGCAGGAGCGAGTTGTTGGGAGGGGTAGCGGCTTTGGGCCTTCACTCTGGCTGTGACAGCTCTGGTGGCCCGTGAGGGTGCAGAAGCAGAGTAGGAGAGGCCCCAGGTAGGGGCAGGGTCAGGATGGCAGCCACTCACCTGATGTAGGAGTAGGATGTCGCCCCTGCGTGTCTGCCAGTAATTGTCTTGGATCCCGGGCTCGCTGAGGTGCTCAGAACCATGCCCACTAGACACAGGCAGAGTTGGCCACAGGTTATGGGGACAGACTGGGGCTCATGGGTGGCTCCCTGCTGGGCCCCCTGGGAGCCACCCTGCCCCTTGGCTGGGAAGCTGGATACAGCCCCCAGGCTTCTCCCTTCCTACTGAGATTTCTTTCTTTCTTTCTTTCTTTCTTTCTCTTTCTTTTTTTCTTTCTCTTTCTTTCTTTCTTCCTTTCTTTCTTTCTTTCTTTCTTTCTTTCTTTCTCTTCCTTCCTTCCTTCCTTCCTTCCTTCCTTCCTTTCTTTCTTTCTTTTAAAGATTTTGTTTATATATTTTAGAGGGGAGTGGAGAGGCAGAGAGAGAGGAAGACAGTCTCAGGCAGACCCCACACTGAGCACAGAGCCCAACACGGGGCTCAATCTCACCTCCCTGAGATCTTAGCCTGAGCCCAAACCAAGAAGCAGACACTTAACAGACTGAGCTGGCCAGGTGCCCTCTGCCCGAGTTTTCTGAACCACTACTCAGTCACTTTCCATTGACTCAGGTAGAAATAAAGAGGAAACAGAAGCCTGTGCTGTATTTGCTTCTGGAGCGAGAGATCCATCTTTCCACTTCTCTCCACTTACCCCTCTAGGTGGGACTTTAGCCAGATGGGGACCAGCGGGGGAGCAGGGTGGGGAGCATCATTGGTCCTAGAGCAGTGCCTGAGCTGGGCTCAAGGACACGTGGTTCTGGAAATGGGGCAGCCAGTTACTGGGGTGGTAAGGAGGAGGAGGACTCTGGAGGGCTGGTGAATAAGAGGGCACATTCTGGTTCTACCGTGAGCAATGGCTATGATGAATTAAACATCTGTATGAGAAACTATGAAGACAATTTATGGTCGGCTACTTGGTCATGGATTCCTGGGACCAGCTTGGCACTGACTGTCCATGAGCTATTTTTTAGTTGAGTCCTAGGTCTGCGGAGACCCCAGGACAGCCAGAGGGGTCCCTGATGTTGGCATAATGGTCAAATCCTTCCTTTCTGCTTACAGCATCCTCTATTACCTGAGCCCCTTCTTGGGTCCCTCTAACTCCTTGCTCACTCTTATGCAGCCAGGGAAAGTAGAGGGCAGGGTGGCAGGGGGCCCAGAGAGGAGAGGCACTGTCACATGCCCAGAGCTACTCTGGGTTGGGCAAGTTCCTAGGGTTCAGTGCTGAGACCCTCTGGGCTTCCCCAGGTATCCCCTCTGCCTCTCTCTGTGCAGTGATGGGTCAGGAGTGTGACTACCAGTAACCACTTCCTGGGACCCAAGGCATCCAAGGTCCACCCATACCTCTGATGAGAAACTGGGGGGCTGCCAGTGTTGCGGGTCCCCAGGACAGCTGGGCTGGGCCACGGGCAGTGATGCTGGGGTCCATGTTCCCACCCCTACCCCAAGACCTGCCAGCCCTGCGTGCATCATCTAGATACTTCATGTGACCTCAGGGACTGTGATGGGGACACTGTTCTCAGGTACTCAGCCATTTCCCTTTTGCCCTTGGGGACGGGGAAGCAGAAACCCTCATTCTTTCTGTCCTAAGCAAGAGGGCCTCACTGTGTAGATGAAAAAGTTCTTACCTGGGTCAATAGTCACTTTGATAGATGCCCCAAGGTCAGGTCCATATCTGCTAATCCCACACCAGTAAGTGTCTGTGTCATTTTGCCTGACCTCCTCCATGGTCACTGTGAACAAGAGGTAACTCCGGTTGTCCCTGATGGACACACGGTCTCCCTTCATTTCTTGCTCTGATCCATCGGTTTCAACGAGGGTGTGGCATGACACCCAGTCCACTCCGCGACACCACCACTTCTTGTAAGTCTCCCACTCTGGTGTATATTGACACTGCACGCTCACCGAGCCCCCCTCCAGGCCCCTCACGGACTCTGGGCCTTTGATGGAGAAACAGCCTGGAAAACAGAATCCCAAGATAAAACCCCTGCCTCCTGGAGCTAGACCTGGCCTGGGAGCCCCAAGGGCTCAAGTGGCCCCAGGTTGGTGTCCAGGGACTGAGCCAGGGTCCCGGCCTTTGCAGCTACCCACTAGCTGACCCCCACAGGTCCACCTCCTCTGTCCAGCTTCCCCATCAGCTCCCGCGGTGATCATGTCCAGCCTGTTCGGTCCTCACATTCCTGGTCCTTCCCGCAGTGGTGACACTCCTGACTTTCTGACACTGTCTTTCTTGGCTTCAAAACTCAGTCCTCTTCTACTCTCCTCCTCTGACTGCTCATCTCTGGGGCTTCTACTGATTTCTCTTCCTCCCTCTTTAAATCTTGGTGCAAAAGTGGCGTATTGGTAAAAACAGCTAACCCTCCGGGGAAGAAAATCTTCATTTGTAACATTTTCCAATTTCTGTAGTGTAAATATTCCCACCCCTTCAATCTCGGGCAGTCAGCGCAGTGTCACTGGACACACAGCTGAGAAAAGTCGGCTCTTGCCAGCCAGTGTGAACCAGTCCCAGAGCACTGTGGGAGGAGCCGAGGAGTCCCTCTCCGGTCCTCGTTTTGTCTCATCTTATTACACCCCCCATGGAGGAATTCTCCCTTCCTATGATTTTGGTTATTGCCAACATGCTGATAATTCCCCAAATTCCCATTCATGGCCCAACATTCTTTCCTTAGCTCCAGCCTACCGTTTCCAAATACACACTGTACATCTCTACCCCAAAGTCAGTAGTCCCAGGACTAAATCCCCTTGAACTTGGTCTGTTTCAGTATTTCCTCTCTCCCTTGGAGAGCTCATGTGGTGCACTAGCAAAGGTCGGTGGGGAATGGGATGGGTTAGGGGCAAGCAAGGGTTGGAAGGATATTGTGCTGCTCTGGGGATTGACTCCAGTCAAGCTGAGTATATGTGACTGGACAGACACTCTTTGTCCTTGGCAATGACCTCTTGTGCCTTGATTGCATGGAAGTGAAAAAGCAGGGAGAAGCAGAGAAACACAATAGAAGCCTCTCCTGACTGTCTTAGCCCCAGAGCCTCAGGGTCAGGCCAGGGGGGGTGAGGGGTTGTCTCCAGGGGGCCTCAGGAGTCAGGTCTATTACACCGGCAAGGTGCACCTCTTCATACCCTGTACCTTCTTCCTTTCAGGTCACTTGAGGTTTGCATTTGTGCTCAGTAGAATTATGCCTCCCAAAGATGTTGATGTTGTAATCCCAAGAATGTGTGAGGTGGGGCAATTATCCTGGATTATCTAGTTGGGTCTGATGTCATCAGAAGGGTTCATATAAGGTGAAAATGAGTTAGTGTCAGAGTCAGAGGGAGATTGGAAGATGTTATGCTGCTGGCTTTGAAGATAGATAAAGGGATCATGAGCCAAGGAATGTGGGCAACCTCTGGATCCTGAACGAGGTGAGAACACAGTTTCTTCCCTAGAACCTCCAGAAGGAATACAACCTTGCCTACAGTTGGATTTTATCCAGGAAGACCATTTTGGACTTCAGACTTTCAGAACTGTAAGATAATAAATTTCATCATTTCAAGCCAGTTTGTGGTTTGTGGTCATTTGTTACAGCAGCCATTGGAAATAAACTCAGTATTCCATGAGCAGAACTAACTCTACTCTCTTCAAACCAACAGTGTTCCTAGCGCACCTGACAGAGAACTTGACATCTCCATTGAACCTGTCCTCCCCTTCTCCCTCTACAACTGATTGGTGAGCCCTTTAGGGCTCTACCTCCAAAATTCTTCTTAAAATGATTTCCTTCTTTCCTCCCCTCCTGTCACAGTTCATGATGATGGCATGACCTAGCAGAAAGAGTGAATTTGGACAGAGAAAGTCACACCTACTACACACTACTTGGGAAGCCTTGGGTAAGCTACTTCACCTCCCTGGGTCTTGCTTCTCAATTTGCAAAATTGTTACGCTACTTTTGAACTTTGCAGGTTGTTGGAAGACTTGGGTATGTGTCAAAACGCAGATCTTCTGTTGGGGGTTGGCCCCTCAGTGAGAGCCTCTCACCAGGTCAGGAGCCCATCTGGTGCCTGGATCATGGCCATAGCACCCAGAGAAGCTTCTTCAGCTCCTGTTGCACTCCCTTCTCCAGTATCCTCTGCATATCACGGTTGGAGTTACGTGCTAAATAGTCCCCACCTTGTCCTCGGTTGCACTTGTCATGAGGAGGATTTCAGGATCTCTTCTTCAGCCACTCCCCGCTGCCTCAGAATGACTTAAAATGCTTTTGTTGGACCTTCAACATTTTTTTTCTTCTAAATCCAAGTTCTCTGCCCAGCACCATTTCCTGCTCCCTCCTGCCTTCCACTGGACCCTATAACCCACCCCACCCCCCACCCCCCGCTTTTCTCTTCCTCTGACCCTGATAGGCCCTCCCAGGAGCTATGTCACTGCTCCCACCCTTCCTTCCACCTGGAAACACTTCTCTGAGCCCAGCCTGCCTACTGATCACCTTAATTCCTTTCCCAACTAGAACTGCTTCCTTCCATTGCTCCATGACCTCATAGGAACCTGAGTGCCACACTGGTATTTTATTACCACTACCAGTCTCTCTCTTCCTCCTTTACTAGGATGCTCTGTCCTGAAGGGAAGAGACTTTGGGTGTGCGTTCTCCTTCTTCCCCGTCACCAGTCCCCATGTCTTGCATGGTATCTGGATCCTGGAAGGTACCAATAAAGTTTATGATCATTTTTGCAAAGGAGCTGGGTGTCATGCTCTTGGACATTTTGATTTGATTTTGGACATTTTGATTTGACATTCTGATTCTGGCATGAACTATAATTTCCACACCAGGGGGCACTGAAGTATAAGGCTGCTAATTGCAGTGCTAACATAAAACACAGTAGAGTCTGGAAACAAATTCAAACACCATTACTGGGAGATCGGGCTAATAAATTACCGTCCTTGCATATCATGGTTAAAAGAAGACAAATCACAAATAATAACAGGGAAGATGTCCAAGATACGTCAGTATTAAGTTTTTAAAAAGTTGCCTAACAGAGTGTTTGGATTCCATTTCTGTGGTTCTTCTGTGGCCCATGCATAGAAAAAAATAGGTCAATGAGTGTTCTAAACTCTTGACAGTGGTCAGTGCTGAACCTGGGACTTGGGAGGAAATTGCCCTTTCTAAATCATATGTTTCTCTTATGTGTAAATGTTCACAATATCATTAACTGATAAAAAATGACGAAGAAAAAATTTTAATAATCAAAAGGACCCCATTAGGAAAAAGATTGTTAAGAAACAGTAATCGGTGTCAATTAAAATGAAATACAAGAGTTGGCAGAAAAGGTGGTTTTCTTTAAGACAACAATAGCAACTACACACCTACCATCTAAAGCTGAGGGTCAGTGTACATGGTATTTGCCAACAATCATAAACAGAATTAGAGATGTTGCTGCTCTGAAACAGAAGTTTCATCAATCCCAACTTTGCTAATTTAATCTGGCAGGAAATCATTCATAATGCGATTAGGCTTGTTTTAGAAAGAAATACGTGGGAAGTTTTCATAAACACAGACTGTGATGGGTGGAACTATTAATCGGGTCCATGTGATTTGTGGAGAGTTGGTCTGAAGGAAGGTGGAGATGTTAGGACAGCAGTCAGCTGGGAGCAGAACTAGAGCTGATGGGTTTTAAAAGCATAAGGCTGTTTGAATCTCAGTTTTTCCTTTCCCTGACTCTGAGATGTAACCTCTCTCCTTCATGTCAGTCCTTCGGGAAAGTCTGCCCCATGTGCACATCCTTGTGTGAATAATCTTGTATCAAAGTCAAAAGAACAGTTGAGCTTCCTGTCTGGGTTGATAAATCCCTGTCTGGGTTGATAGGTCCCTGTCAAGGTTGATAGCAAGGCAGCCAAGGGAAGGGCTCAGAGCAGAGGGGCTCATGGGGTGTGGGATGTACAAAGGGGTTTAAATTTACCTTGTTTTGCACTGATGGAGCAGGGCGTCCCTGCTGGTATCCCCATGCAGCCATGCCATCTCAAGCGCCAAAGAATAATTTCTGGTGTACAGGTCTGTGCTCCTGTTCCCCCACTTGCAAACATTCCCTGAGCACCCATTGATGCCAGTGGCCTGCCTTCCCCTCAGGGCTGCTGCAAGACTGGATACCAGAGCCAACAAGAATGTGTTATGGTAAGTCGGGTCTTTCCAACTTCCCTCCATCCACTTTCTCTCCTTTTCATTTCACAGAAGAAATCCCAGAGCATCTGAAGGCCATCAGTTAGTGGGGTGGCTTTCCTTGCATCACTGACTACTTCACCCCCTTCCTTCGTGAAATGGCAGAGTTGGAGGAGGGGGGACACCCTGTCTTGTTTCTGCAGCCAAAGCCACCCTGTCCAAAGCCACAGAGTAGCCACTGTGAGTCTCAGCCTTCATCTGAGGAAGAAGACTCCTTGTGTGGGTCTGTGCATATAAGGGACACTGTGTGTGAGTGTGTGCATGCACGTGAGTTTGTGTCAAACTCTGTAGGAGTGTGTGAGCACACAGATGTGAATGGGGGACATGACAGCACGTGGGTAAGTGCATCTGAGTCCATTGTGTGAGTGCGTTGTGTGTGGGAGCTCAGGCAGTTCACCCTTCCCCTTGGCCTCCGGGTGAGGTTGGTGTTGGGATTAAGAGAGGGAGCAGATGGGGCTCTTTGAGCTCGATGCAAATCTAGAGTCCAGGGGGAGAGGCAGACATTCTGAACTGCTGTCCTTTGGGAATTCTGGGCTGTTTGGAGTCCTGCCTAAAGACCATAGTGGTCACAGAGAAGCCACTGCCCTCCCCACCCGTCTACAGGTAACATCACAGGGCCTCTGTCACTGATAAAATCAGAAATGGCCTTGATAATTTGAGAATGACCACAGTCCTTATCTATTTATATCTGATATGAATAGCAGAGTCTCCCAACGTTACAGCTAGGAAGAGCATCAAAGACCTTCCATTCATACCAGAAATCCAGGTCTTAGAACAAGGAGGGGGCTTGCCTGTGTCATGTGCTGCTGTCAGAACTGGAACTCCAGTCTCCCAACTCCCTGGCTATGCCTTTTTTGGGGACTCCCTGTGGACCAGTTTGTTTTGCTAGAAGGTCTGTCTCCTGGCTCATAGAGAAGACTGTGTGTGATCCCCATGTACAACATACATTGTGCAAACTTTTGGACTGACCCTAATGCCCTCTCAGTGTATGCAGTGGTTTTCCACAGAGAAGATACATGACCCCCTCCCATCTCCCATCTGCGTTCCTGAGCAATTTTCTCTTTGAAAGGCTCGGTTCCTGGCCATGGTGTCCAAGAGCCTTCTTAATCTTGTCTTGTGCTTTCCAACCTCATGGCCAACCAGTCACCCCAAGGCCTCCTGCACACTGAGACCCTTTGTGCATGAATGTACCACCGTTTCTCAAGGCTCCGTGTCTTTGTCAAGCAGTCCTCTCTCCATGGAATGTTCTTCTCCCTTCTCTGTTTGAAGGGTTGATCCCTTTCTTCAAGGTTCATCAGATGGATGGTGTCTGTATGGGTTTCTGCAGCTCCTTCAGCCAGACCTGTTCGGGCCTCTGAGCACCCCTCCATCAATTCCCACTATTGTTTGTTCTTTATCTGCAAGTCTTACCCTCTGAGCTGTCTGGAACCCCCTTTCTAATGGCTAGTCCTGTTTCTTTTTTCCCTTCAAGTCCTCAGGGCCTGGTGAATGCCTGACACAGAGTAAGAACTTTTTTTTTTTTTTTTGCTTAATAAATTTTAAAAACCACATATCATTTCCCCAGAAATCATATCCCCTCCTGCCTGGACTAGCTCTTGGTCCTCTGCCCTGCCACAGGGGTACCAAGTCCCCAGAACCCCTCCACACTCACCTGGGAAGCTGAGCAAGAGAAGAACTAGCCACAGCCTCATGGCATCACCTCCCAGACTCCTCGCCCCTCTGCGGACAATGGGAGAGCACACTTGGATCCCAGCTGGACTCTTGAAGCTCTGCCTGAGCCCAAGCTTGCACTCTGAGTTTCTGGCCCTTTGAGTTTCTGCCTTTGAGTTTCTGACCCACTCACTTCCTTTTGTAGAGTATTTCCTGCTTTTAATTATTCAGCAAATTGAATGTCATTTCTTGAAAGGGATGGGGCACAGGGCACAGAAGTCGCCACTACCTAAGAAAGAGGAAACTGGGCTGTGTGGAGTGGGGAGGGGCAGGATATGGGTCTGCAGCAGGGCTAGAGCAGGGGGCATCTGGTCTACCAGGCTTTGGGTCCCAGGGGTACAATAGTCTGGCTGTCAACTCCAGAAATGTTTCTCTAGCACAACAGTGGGTCCCAGCAGCAGGGAACACGTGAGCAAGCTTGGCTTACCTGGAGATGCATTTGTTCAGGTGTTGTAACCAAGGGCATCAAAGTGTCGGCTGGAGGGTCAGAAACACCTGGGCTCTCATTCTGAGCGCCACTCACAAGCTGTGTGACTATGGACAACTTACTGAACTTTCCTGAGCCTCAGTTTGTGTATCTGCAAACAGGGCTGTGATGGAATAACAGAAGAGTTGTTATGGGAATGAAGTGAGAAAATGTATGTGAAGCTCTGAGATCACAGTCTGGGATAGGGCTAGCACTCTACATGGTATCAGTGCCCGGGGCAAAACTTCACATGCTAGAGGAAGAGTCACATAAAGCAAGCCCAGGACAGGAGGCTGGGAGAGAGAGAGAGAAGGCAATGGACTGGGTTTCCTCATTAGTAATAAGGCAAATTCTAGCCCTAACTTGACATAATTTAATTAGCATCCTGATTTATAACCCAGTAGCTAAAATTCTTGAAGAACAGTTTTGGGAAGCAGATGAGTGTCTGGTCTGGTGTCTAAGCCAGGCTGCAGAGGAAAGAGGTCTTCCTGGAGGTCTTGTTTGGGGGAACATTCAAAAGGCTGAGAAGAGGAGGAGGGCTCAGTCCTGTAGTGACGCAAATCATATTACAAGTAGGAGTCAAAACAGTATGGTACTGGCATTAAAACACATATAGATCAGAATTAGGGGTGCCTGGCTGGCTCAGTTGCAAGAGTATGTGACTCTTGATCTTGGGGTTGTGAGTTCAAGCCCCATGTTGGGTGTGGAGATGACTTAAATAAATACAATTTTTTAAAAAACCATAAACATATAGACCAGAATTGAAATCCTACTAATAAGTTCCCACATATAAAGCCAATTAATATTTGACAAGGGAGCCGAGAATAGCCAATGAGGGAAAGTATAGTTCCTTTAAGAAATGGTGATCCAAAAAAAAAAAAATTAAAACAAAACAAAACCAAAAAAAAAGGGATGCCTGGGTGGCTCAGTTGGTTAAGCAGCTGCCTTCGGCTCAGGTCATGATCCCAGCGTCCTGGGATTGAGTCCCACATCGGGCTCCTTGCTCAGCAGGGACCCTGCTTCTCCCTCTGCCTCTGCCTGCCATTCTATCTGCCTGTGCTCCCTCTCTCTCTGACAAATAAATAAAATTTTTAAAAAATCAAAAAAAAAAAAAAAAAAAAGAAAGAAATGGTGATCAGGGGCGCCTGGGTGGCTCAGTGGATTAAAGCCTCTGCCTTTGGCTCAGGTCATGATCCCAGGGTCCTGGGATCGAGCCCCACATCGGGCTCTCTGCTCGGCGGGAAGCCTGCTTCTCCTTCTCTCTCTGCCTGCCTCTCTGTCTACTTGTGATCTCTGTCTGTCAAATAAATAAATCTTAAAAAAAAAAAAAAGAAATGGTGATCAGAAAAGTGGAGAACCATTTGCAGAAGAATGAAACCGGACACCTCACAAGTATTAACTTAAAATGGATTAAGACTTAAACGTAAGACCCAAAACTGTGACCCTTATAGGAGAAAACAGGGGAAAAGCTCCTTGACATTGGTCTTGGCAATAATTTTTAGATGTGACACCAAAATCATAAGCAATGAAAGTAAAATTTAATTAGTGCAATGGCATCAAATTAAAAAATTGTGCACAGCAATAGAAACAATTAGTAAAATAGAAACCCCACAGAATGGGAGGAAATATTTGCAAATCATATATCAGATAAGGGGTTAATATCCCAAATATATAAAGAGCTCATACAACTCAAAATCTACAACAACAACAACAAAATAACAATTCCTATAATGTGATTGGTCTCATTTTTTAAAAAACTATGTCAAGGGTCCTTGAGTGGCTCAGTCAGTGAGGTGGCTGACTCTTAGTTTTGATTCATGTCACGATCTCAGCGTCCTGAGATTGGGCCCCACATTGGGCTCGGCACTCAGTGGGGAGTTTTCTTGAAGATTCTCTCTCTCCCTCTCCTTCTGCTCTCTCTCTCTCATAAACAAATAAATCTTAAAAAAAAATAAAAAATGTGTGGGAAGTTTTCATAAACACAGATTGTGAAGGGTGGAACTATTAATCAAGTCCATATGTTTTGTCAAGAGTTGGTCTGAAGGAAGGTGGAGATGTTAGGACAGCAGTCAGCTGGGAGCAGAACTCAGGAACAGGGCCAATGGGTTTTAAAACCATAAAGCTGTTTGAATCTCAATTTTTCCTTTCCCTGACCCTGAGATGTAAACTTTCTCCTTCATGTCAATCCTTTGGGAAAGTTTGCCCCAATTGCACCATCCTTGTGTGGCCAAAGACAGTCAAGGGGCAAGCTCAGAGCAGAAGGGCTCATGGCAGTGTGGGATGTGCAAAGGGGCTGGAGCCCACCTTGTCTTGCACAGATGGGGCAGGGCATCCCTGTTGGTGTCCCCATGCAGCCATGCTGGCTCAAGAGCCAAAGAGTAATTATTGGGGTACAGGTCTGTGCCCTACTCTTCTACTTGCAAATGCTTACTGAGCACCTACTCACCAACTCTTTCAACCAGGTTAGAGTTTCCCTAACCATGCACTTGGGTTTCCATTCCTCCACATTCCTGCCAATGCTTGCTCTCTCTTGTCGTTTCGGTGATAGCCATTCTGACAGGTGTGAGGTGATGTCTCATCATGGTTTTATTTGCCTTTCCGTGATGATGAGGGATGTTGAGCACTTTTTTATGTACCCGTTGGCCATTTCTATGTCTTCTTTGGAAACTATTCAGTTACTCTGCTGATTTTTTTTAAGAGAGAGAAAGAGAGTGCTTGAGTGGAGGGGAAGAGGGAGAGGGAGAGAACCTTAAGCAGATTCCATGAGCTCAGTGTGGAACTTGATGAAGAGCCTGACATGGCACTTGAGCTCATGAGCCAAAATCAAGAACTGGAGGCTTAACCAACTAAGCCACCCAGGCACCCCTCTCTGTTCATGTTTTAACTGGATTGGTCAAAGGATACAAACTTCCGATTATAAGATGAATACATTCTGGAGACCTAACATATAGCATGAAGACAACAGCTAATGATATTCTATTATATACTTGAAAGCTGCTAAGAGAATACATATTAGATGTTCTCACCACTAAAAAGAAATGGGAGTGATGTGGCGTGATGGAGATGTTAGCTAACCCCCCAGTAGTAATCAGTTCACAATATATATGCACCAAATCAACATGACCTACACCTTCAGCTCACATAATGTTATGTGTCAGTTATATCTAAATAAAGCTGGAAAAAATAAAAATAAAAGTAAACTTGGGAGGGGCGCCTGGGTGGCTCAGGTTTAAGTGTCAGCCTTCGGCTCAGGTTATGATCCCAGGGTCCTGGGTTCGAGCCCCACATCGAGCTCCCTGCTCAGCAGGAAGCCTGCTTCTCTCTCCCACTCCCCCTGCTTATGTTCCCTCTCTCGTTGTGTCTCTCTGTCAAATAAATAAAATCTTTTAAAAAAAAGTAAACTTGGGTACTGCTAAAAAATATATATGCATATATATGGCAAACCCATGAAGCAAACAATGAGAACATGAATGTAAGATTCATACCTGGTTTCCTCAGAGGGCAGCTTGGGACTTTAGAAATATTAATGATGTTTATTACTTAAGCTGTGAGGTGGGCACCCAAAGGTTGAAGAGTATTTGGGCTTTAAGGAGTATGCATTTATTGGGAACATTCTTTTTGTCTATGAAAGATTGCAAGGAAAGTTACAAAAGAGTTTACAGAGTATTCTGAATGAAATAAGGACAGGGGCTAGATGTGTTGGTCAGAAGGCCATTTCCATCTATCAGATGGGCTGTGTTCCTGGGTGGGTCATCAATGGGCAATTGGTGTTACAGGTTTTAGTTATTGGGCTGATGCCACCTCCCCACCCCAGATCCCCCCTGAGGCCTGTTCCCTCAGAGGACAGCACCGAGCATGCTCAGGACCAGGGGCACCTCCAAGAAGACCAGGAGCTGGAAGTAGATGCTGCTGAGCAGGGACCTGTGGGGGATAGTGACAGGCAGTGAGCCACGTCCTCAGGGAGACGCTCTGGTACCCTCCACTTTCCTTCTGTCCCTGTGTCAATGTCCTGAGGCTACAATAGTCCACACAGAGATCAGGCCCAGGTGGGTCCATGGGCAGGACAGCCCCACATAATAGATACTCCCGTGACCCTCAGACTAACAATTGCCCTTAAGACAGGACTTTGAACATGGAGAGGGCCTGGCTATTGGAGTGACATAAGGGAGCTCGCAGGGAGCAGGTGGGACCTTAGATAGAACCCAGGAAAAAGGTTCTATCTAACCCCTCCCCATTGGGGTTTATCCTATCTGTGGACTAGAAATCAGCACTAGGTTACTTGTCTAATGCCTGCTCTCCCATAACCAGTATTTCCCATGAGGCACTGGAAGTGTTTGCTTTAGTCCCAGGGTCCCTCTGGCACCTGCGTGGTGCCTCCAAACCTTACCCTTGAGATTCAGTGGTTAATGATGGAGGGAATGAATGACCCCACTCGCCTCTCCTCTCCCTTAGAAGCCTGGTCTTCAATAAGATGACTCCTAGGTGAGGGCCTGCGGGGTGGAGAGCAGGGGAGAGACTGCAGGGGCCCCAGAGAACACCTGGCCTGGGCCAGGACCTGAAGTCCCCCTTTGCACAACACTGGTACTTGTCTTCCCTGTCCCCAGACCCCAATTTCTGGAGATACCTGAGTGCCGGCTCCCCCAATCCTACAGGTCTCCAGGGAAATGTCCTCTCACCGGCCAGGACTCCCTGATCATTGTGTATTGCAGAGCGATACCCCCCCTCGCCCCCGAGCCCCGTTGCTCTCCCGCACATGTTTTCCCCCACCCATCTGTCCTAGTTCCCCCAAGCACTCGTCAGGAACTGGCATTTCGTCTATTGATGAATGTGTTGACTTCTTCAATGTGCGAATTTCCCAACTTTTGTCAGAGCCGGACTGTGACTCGGTGGCCCAGGGCTGTATCCCTAGAAGAGGGCCTGGCACATGGTAGGACGTCCACAGTTAGGTGTGGAATTGGTAAGTAAGTGTGGGACCGAGGCCACGATAGTCACACCCACACACTTCAGCCCCCCATGTTCCCCAGAAATCACCCAGCTGTCAAAGGTCTCCCGCTGTAGCCCCTTACCCAGAATGTAGGCTGGAAGTGTAGTGGTCGTCCGAGGTTTCAGTATTCAGTGTGGGGTCTAGCAGGACCGTGTGAAGACCTGGGATTGATGAGGGGGGAGAAGGCAGGCTGAGGACAAGCCACAGCTGGCACCCCACAACCCCACCCCCCATACTCCTGGGTGGGACAGGTGACACTCCTCCAGGAACTTCCCAGCTGTCTTCATGGTAATGCCTTCCTAGAGGGAAAAAGAACCTTAACACTGACCATGGCAAGGCCTCCAGGATCCTGTGAGTCTTCTTTAACACATGAAAAGCCTTCTGAAACCTCCCTTTTCCTTACCTCCCCAAACTTCCAAGTATACAATCAGCCATCCCTCACAACCCCAGGCAGCAGCTCTTTCTGCCCTGGGGTCCTGTCTCCGAGCTTTAATGAAACCACCATTTTGCACCAAAGATGTCTCAAGGATTCTTTCTTGGTTGTAAGCTCTGGAGCCCACCCCACCAAACTTCACCCATATTCCAAAACCACATCAAGGGTGCTGGGGGGCCTCACAGAGCTGGGGGTTGCAGTACTGGCTGGGGGAGAAGCACGTGTCAGGCCTGCTGTCCTCCCCTGGG
>PISX010021673.1:0-33186 GCA_004024625.1 Mellivora capensis
GTTCTCACCTCAAAACTTTCCAGTAATTGGAAATGAGTATGTTTATATAAATATGTTTACATAATGACTATGTAAACAAAGACATTTACTTACATACACTTTTTACAGATGGGCCAAGAAAATATTTCGGCATCGAGATACTATCCTCCTTCTAATCTATAGATTTTCCCTTTATCGTGAAGATTGAAAGAAAGGGGAAAAAGAGTTTATATGTAGAAGAGGCAAAATAAAAGATGGCAGAGAAGCAAGTTCCCAGATATCAGGGAATCAACTGGAGAGAGTTCATAATGCCAATTCTGTGGACCCATCCCAGGATAGGTACCCTATATTCCTAAATGCTGAGGGAAAAGAGATGACTTAAAAAATTCATGGCTAAGTAGAAGGTAGGTCCTCTTGGTTTCTTTTTAAGTTTTATTTTCAGAACAAAATGAATTATAAAAGAGTAAGAAGTGGAGTTTACTGTCATTATGTTTTATTATTCTTGATCTCTACCACCTCCAGTAATTTTGTTGTTCATTATTGTTATATATCTAAATTTACAAAGAATTTAATATATTTCTTAGCTTCTAGGTGGAGATGAATTTTGGTAACACAGTCACTGGTTAGGAAAATGGAAATCACCATATAATCATTATAAAAGGAGACTATTATTATACTCACAAGTAACATGGGGTAACAACTAAAAACTAAATATATATGCATTTCATATTTTCTTACTTCACTTTTCTTTCTTCTCCCTGTCCCTACTATGAATCAGAATGTATATGAGGATACCACCAAAAAACAAAGAAAACCTTGTAGATCATGTGATTGGTTTTGCTTATCACAATAGTCTTTCAAAAAATAGATATTTTACTATTTTTCATAGCAAATTTATTTAAAATCCCACAGTGTTACATTTTGGCCTGAAACTTTGTGTTCCACTCCTATTCGCTCCTAGAACACTTCTCAGTGTTTAAATGTTTTTTTTTTTTCTTTTTTCTTTTTCTTAATTTAGATTCTAAAACCTATTTGGATGTTTATTTTTCTGCATTGAAGTACATATTACCTCCCACCAGGCATGTCATATACCCATGTGTCTGTTAGCTTGCCTTTCTCCAACCCACATAAACTTGATAGAAGGAGGACATAAGTTCCAGCTCCTAGAAGAAGGGCTAGCAGAGGGCAGAATCTTGGGGGCAATGCTGGCTGTTAGATAAACCCCAATGTCACTTTAGCGCCTCCTCAGTAAATGTGTTCTGAACTTGCAGCTGGGTGTACAGCTGCCTCAAAGAGACAGCACAACCTCTAGTCTTAAACTGACTGCTTTTGCCCCTTCTTGTCTCTTTCCTCCTTTCTGCTGGCTGAAATGTGATGGTAATGACCAAAATGTTCTATCCACGAGCATTTAACTAGATGCTCCTTCTCCCATGTTCACACACCCACATGTACACACCAACCTGCACATGCGCACACAACCGCACTTCCTCATGCTTCCTCTTTTTTCTCAATATATCAAAAGACTGGGAGAAAGAGACCTTAACCTGTAAGCTGCTAGTCCTTTCCTTGAATCAAGAAGCAACATTTTCAAGTGAACCTCAATGGCCTCAAATCAGCTTTCTCCGGCCAACACTGGGACATCAGGACTTACTCAGAAACTGACAGACTCAGACTTGGAAAACTCATATTTAATACTGCATGTGAAGTGAATGGATTATTCGCTGTTTTCTTTTCTTTCTCTACTTTCAGCCCCACGGATGCTATTGCCCACACAGAAATCCAGCGTTATCTCTAGGCATTGTCATTTTACCACGTGGATAACTCACCGGTTATGCGGTACCCATAAAACCCTGGAAAGAGGGACACTCAACGTTGAGTTACTCACTCCACAGCTGAACAAAACTAATTTGGATTCTGCATTCATCACGGCTGCATTCCACTGGGGGGAAACACACAAGCCAAAATACAATGCTGTTTTCTTCATAGAGCTGGACACCACTGGAAAATAAAATAGTCTGGCAGAGAACTGCTTGCAGTGGGGGTAGAGCACTATGCTTACAATACCTGGCATTATGCTTGTTTACACTGTGTACACTGAGGTTAAAAATCACGTCTTTCCTTAAGCTCAGTAAATGGCTATGTCTTTTGACTAAGTTCTGTCTGATACGCTAACCTCCTCAACTTCCTTAGAAATTGAGGTAACATCTCTTATCTAATTTACAAACACAAATTCAGCAGCAGAAACTCTTATCTCAAAAAGGGTAACATCTTGGCACTGAAAAATGATAACTACCCTCTTTATTCTCTGGAGATGTCACCTTACGTTAGAGGCAGGTGACAGTTTGCATTCTTTGACAGTATTGCTCTACCAACAAGTTTTATAATAAATTTTCCTTTTTTCCTTTTTTTTTAAAGCCAAGAGAGGAGATAAAGAATCGATGAGATGTCAACACAGAGCCCACACAGGACCAGATGTAGTCTCTACATAAAGTTCTACAGGAGTCAGCAGGGAGAGCAGAAATAATTTATCCTAGGAATCCTGACAGTTTCCATCATCTACACTCTGTTAAGTGGTTTACATTGTCTAAAAAAAAAAAGACTTAAGATGGGTCTTACACCATTCACCTTTACTTCCATCACTTAAGGAAATTCAATCAAAGGCTGAAGGTAAAGATACCAGTTCTTGTCAAATCGAGATACTGAAGGTGGCTTTGATCACAGCAATTCTCAGAAAGTTCAGATGTAGTGAGGCACTAAAGATAAAATGTGATGTATGTTCAACTATTCATTCCAGTGTTCAATATTTCAATTGTTATACTTCATATTTCACTCCATAAAATAGCCAAGAGGAGATATCATCTGTAGGATACACGCATATATATATGTATGTGTATATGCATGTCTGAGTGTATATACACACATATATACACATATACGTGTGTACACACAGACACACACATATACATACGAGGAGACAGAAAAAGAGATTTCTGGTTTTTAAAAAAAAAACAAAGAAATGAAGAAAGAAGTTCATACCATTGTTACTTTCTAAATATAAATAATTACCCAGTATCGGTAATCTTCAAAGCTGTACTGAATTATTCATTTAATCTTATTAAAACCAGAAATTTAAGTAACACTTCTGAATATAACTCAGAATAATATAACAAGATAATCATAAACCCATCACAAAAATTCATGTTGATTAATAGTAAATAGCTTCTGGACTGAATGAGTTCTCTTTATGAACGAGAACACCACTTAACCTCTGTTGCCAAAAAAGCCACAAAATTCTAAAGCAACTCATTTCTGAAATGAGACCTCAATGAAAAGTTGCATCTGGGGCGCCTGCGTGGCTCAGTGGGTTAAAGCCTCTGCCTTCGGCTCAGGTCATGATCCCAGGGTCCTGGGATCAAGCCCCGCATGGGGCTCTCTGCTCAGCGGGGAGCCTGCTTCCCCCTCTCTCTTCTGCCTGCCTCTCTGCCTACTTGTGATCTCTGTCTGTCAAGTAAATAAATAAAATGTCAAAAAAAAAAAGTTGCATCTTTCAGCTCATCTCCAGTTTTCTGAATTGTGCATCACAGTACTTACTACATGTGCTGCCTGTTTGTAAGACAGACTACAAATAACTTGAATGGGAGTTTTACTTAAAATTTACTTAAATTTTAAATTAAAATTTACTTAAATTTTAAATTAAAATTAAAATTTACTTAAAATTTTGTGTATTTCCCATTTTTTTAAAGCAAAAGATCTTGTATTTGATCAGCTTGGCTTTTAATTTTAGTTATCCTTATTTTAAAATATGCTAAGATATTCCTGACATCTCAAAAGAGCAAATTATTACTGTCTGTCAACTCATTTTTAGGAAAGCTATATCATAAAAAATGTATAGCTTCATATAATTAAAAAAATTCAAGCAGTGTGCATTGACTAAAGTAATATGGACTATTAAATAATTCAAAATTGTGTTTAGCGGCAGCAGCTGTTTAATTAAAAGGTAAAAACTGAAACTAATCTACTATGGTTGACAGAAATACAGCCTTATCAGTAGTTAGATCCCCTAGGATAGAGAATATGGATATGAATTCAAGAAGTCATGAGCTTCATTTAATGAATATAATGAAAATAACCACAATAAATCTGTACAGAAACATATTTTACATCAAAGATTTTTCTGGATGTTGCCTCACGTTTAATTTCCTTGAGGCTAATAATTTTGCATTTCAATGTAGTGAAAAAAAGAGAACATATTAATGTACATATTGTTAACCATTGATGCATACAGCTTTTATTAGAGGGTCCACAGCTTAAGCTCAGCTCACAAAGTGACTAGAAAATTCTCAGAACCAGCTAATTCCTTCAAAGCTCTGACTGAACTCTACTTCAGCTCAGGTCATGAGCTCAGGGTCCTGGGATAGAGCTGCACATCCAGCTCTCTGCTCAGCAGGGAACCTGCTTCCCTTCCTCTCTCTCTCTGCCTGCCTCTCTGCCTACTTGTGATTTCTGTCTGTCAAATAAATAAATAAAAATCTTTAATTAAAAAGAAAAAGCTCTGAACTCTAGGCTCCCTATTCAACATACTTTCACACAATTATCCTTTAACCTGAAGATACACACATGGCCAAAAAAAGACATAAAGTTAATAATTGATTAATTGAACTTTATAACTCCCTTGAGAATTTTTTTTTCACCTACCATATTGGGGGAAAAAAACTCCTTGGTAAGTGAAAAAAGAAACTAGGGATAGTGAGGATGACTATAAGTATTTATGACAAGACAGAGGATCACAGGGATGGGAGGGAAAAATAAAACAAGATGAAACCAGAGAGGGTGGCAAACCATAACACACTCTTAATCTCGGGAAAAAAATTGAAGGTTGCTGGAGGGAAGGGGGGTTGGAAGTACGGGGTGGGTGGGTGGACTTTGGAGAGTGTATGTGCTATGGTGAGCGCTGTGAATTCTGTAAGACTGAGGAATCACAGACCTGTACCCCTGAAACAAGTAATATATTATATATTAATAAAAAAATGAAAAATATGTAGAGTGTTTCCATTCTTTGTTCCAGGATTTCCAATTCCAGTCAATTTTCTTCTGAAACAATAAAACATGCGGGCAGAACTTTATATACAAATAAGCTTATTGCAGAAATGTTTTGAATATCAGGAAAAATTAGAAAGTAATATAAGTCTCATTGCAGGAAACTTACCAAAAAATTATGTCTCAATTCTAGAATGGACTATTATAAACCCATTAAGAATCAGACAAAACTATTCAAATGTATTACATTCTATATAACAAAAAAAACAAATTGTTGAAAAGTAAATGCATTTTTATGAAACAAATTATATGATCGGAAGACAAAAAAGATAAAGAATGTTTTCTTTGCTTGTTCTTATGCTAAAATAAATCATGTTAATTAGCTTTTTCATTATCTGCTAAAAAATGCTTACTTTTTTAAGTGCTTATTTTTATATTGGAAATTCCCCAGTTTACCCTAGCTGTAATTAAGACAACAGATTTGAAAAGTATGGAACCAGGCAGACCAATGAAAGAGCACTGTAGTAACACAGGCAAGTGAGGTAGAAATGAAAATGGAAAGTAGTAGCAAAGTATAAAAAGTAGAGAAATGAATTGTTTTTTGAACAGTTGCAGTGAAATTAAAAATGCACCTCCACATACACAAATATATATATATACACATATATACATACATACACATATATATGCACACACACACATATATAAGTAACTCTACATCTTTCTCTCTCTCTCTCTCTCTCTCTATATATATATATATATATATGCAACTGTCTCCAACTCTCTCCCTCTATGTATGTATAGAGGGAGAGAGTTGGAGAGAGAGAGAGAGAGAGAGTTGTGTGTGTGTGTGTGTGTTTATTATTCCAGAGAATAATTATTTATTTATTTATTATTCCAGAGAATAAAAAGAAAATTGATTCTATAGATTTCCTTTACTTCCACAAAGGAAAGAAGACAAAAACAAACAAACAAACAAACAAACACCTCCTAAAATGGCAGGGTAGAAAAAGGGGAAGGGTCCCTCTTATATTTCACAAATGAGAAAGATAAAGAGTTGACAAGTTTTTTTGCTTTCATAACAAGTGTCCTGTGGATTTTATTTATTTGCATAGTATGGGGCATGCAGAACAGAACATAGGAGTCCTTAATTAGGGAGAACAGGTGGTGGAGAGTCACAGGGTGAATGCTGGCCACGACTCTATCTTGGGCCAAAAATTACAGACTTGAACTTTGGAAGGCATTTTCAGAGTGAGTTACCTGTCTCCAAGTAGTCATCTCTTGAGTGGAGTTCAAGCTCCACCACTATGTTTGTTAAATGATGTTTACTCTACTTCATGTGCATCAATTGGAATTTACCGACTTATAAATTATTGAAATTCCCCACACAACCTACAAACCTCTTTCTTCAGTTGAGGCAAGATCTTTCCCTGCTAAATGGCCCTATTTCTCTAACTGGGGTTTGGAGATGAATTCTCCTCAATGGTATATTAAGTGTTGCAATGCTGGAATGACTTAATACATGGCAGAAAAACACTTACACAGGCTGAACACTGAGGAATTTTAGGGCAGTGAAACTACCTTGCATGATACTATAATGGTGGATACAAACTACTGTAATATTTGTCCAAACCCTACGGCACCTGGGTGGCTCAGTGGGTTAAGCCTCTGCCTTCAGCTCAAGTCATGATCTCAGGGTCCTGGGACTGAGTCCCGCATGGAGCTCTCTGCTCATCAGAGAGCCTGCTTCCCCCTCTCTCTCTGCCTACTTGTGATTTCTCTGTGTCAAATAAATAAATAAAATATTTTAAAAATTGTCCAAACCCACAGAATATACAATACCAAAACTGAACCCTAAGGTAAACTATAGATTTGGGGTGATAATGAAGTGCCCATGTAGGTTCATTGATTCTAACAAATGTACCACTTTAGTGGGGGATGTTGACAATGAAGGTTAAGCATGTGTAGAGGCAGGAGATATAAAGAAAATCTCTGGACTTTCTGCTCAATTTTGCTGTGAGCTTAACACTACTTCAAAAAAAAGTCTATCATAAAATATGTATATAGCAATAGAAATTTATTAAAATTTTTCTGCCATGAAAAACCTTGAGTTCACAAAATGATTTGGCATGCATGTCTACAAATAGCATCCATCTGATCTTCAAGTTCATGATCATCATTTGCACTCAGCCTTTGATTCTCAATTGTACAGCTCTGCACATATGGGCACATTGTTGTGCACTGAAGTGCTATAACTTACCAGTTATTTGGCCTTGGGCAAATTGCATAAAATCCTATGCCTCAGTTCCCTCATCTATAAAATGGGAGAAATAAGGGTACTTACTTCTCCTGGGGCTCAGTGAAGTGCTGAGCACATAGTAAGGACTTAAAAAATACAAATTCCCTTTGTTATTATTGACCACAACTGAAAGCCCGTAAATTTCCTTTGTTTTTATTAATATCACATGGAGTGATCATAGAGGAAAACACAGCACCTTCAGAATAAATAGGTAATGCTTGAAATTCATAACTTCAGTGTAGAATTTTTACCTGGGCTTTCGAATTGTCATCAGACTTACTCAGCATAATAAACCACTAGATGAATTACTTACAACTGCATCTTAGAAATTGTAATTTTTCAGTGTATGATTCTTTATTTGCATTTGAAGCTACCTAGTTGCAAAAAGACCTCGAAATAAATAATTTCAGCTTCTCCCCCCCTAAGAGTTTAAAATCTAATCCCTGGTTTATTCTTTGATACAGGAAACTTCCAAAAGTTGATTTGCCGATGATAACAAATTTATTTTCAGGAGTAATATTCCTGATATAATATGACATAATAAATAATTCAGAAGTTTCACATTATCAGGGAATTACATTTAGGAGATCAACCGGGGATCTCTGTAATGAGAAGCATTCACCTTGCTAGAGAAATGCTACTCTGCATTTAATCTTATAATATTCCCTTCTGGGTGTACAGACAGCTTGTTGGAAAATAGAATGATTCTTGGCTCTATTTAGAAACAGAAAGAGAGAGAGAGAGAGAGAGAAGGCAGGGAAAGGACACAGTACTATGCAAATGACATTTAGATGCCATTTGAATTCTAAAGTATTATTGAACTTTCAGAAATCTCCATTTGAAGAAATTCTGAAAATTTGTCGTAAGTGGGTATGAAATAGGATAGAGCTTGCTACTCAAGATAGGGTCAGTCTATATGGTTGTCCTGCAAGTGCTTGTTTTACTATTCTTGCAACTTTCTGTATGCTTGACAGTTTTTATAGCAAAAAGTTGGAGGGAAAACCTGTTTTTGAAACGTTGGGGAAACAGAATTCAATAAGCAGTTTTCTCATTGGATGCATCACCTATGTATTTACTCTTCTCTTGGAAAAAGCATGTTCTCTTCCCCGCACCACCCAGGTGCCCTGGAGGAGGCCACCTCCATCATTTGAGCCTCTATAGCTTTCCCACAGAATCAGCAGAATTCTGTACTCTTGGCCATTTGGATTGGCTCAGGGATGGGAGGAGACTAAAGTTGAACCAATCGGATTGAAGCCCAGGATTTCTGTTCACCAGTGAGAGAGGTTTTCCCTTTACCTGCTGAGCATGAATGGAGGAAAGAGCGGGGAGGCCTATGGCTGGGAGTAACCTTGTTAAAAGCATGATCACACAGTCTGCTGGAGAACGAAGTCGGTATCAAGGAAATAGATTTGAGAGAGACAAAGAGAGAGACCTAAACAAAGCTACACCTAAGGCCAAATCTAGCATGGTTCTGCTCAATTATTTGAGCCAATAAATTCCACTGTTTGCTTCATCTAGAATGGTCCTTGCTTTGCTGCCTTACAAGTGAAATTGTTCTAACATACCAGTGGGCGAGACAAAAATAACTGAGTCATGACTAAAGAAACCCTTTTTTTTTTTTTAACCGCATACATGGACACTCTGAGGTCATTATTCTATCATTTGCTGCCGAATGGAGAGAAAAGTCGGTTCCTAAGGATCCACTCGGCCAAAAAAAAAAAAAAAAAAAAAGTAGAAAACATCTGTTGGGGTCACGAGTGACTTGTCTGTCAGTTAAGTTCAGCAGCGGTAACGCCTTCTAAAAAAAACAGATCTCTTCGCACCAGTGGGTATTTATATAATTACGGTCAATTACAATTTAGAATTTCTGGGGCATGGGGCTAAATTACAGTGACATTTAAGAGCTTTGCTAAATTTCCCCATTCATCCTGAAGATTTCTGGAGTAACTATGTTGTCATTAAGTCATTTTTTTTTCTTTTCATCTTTATTACAATTTTCTTCTTCAAGTTTGGTAATTACCCACTACTCCAGGGTACCTTCCTTTAGAGGGAGAAACAAAATAAAAAAGACCATCCGATTTTCAACCAACACTTAGATGAGGTTTTGTTGCCTGCTGAGTGATGAATGCTGATGTGGACGGCAACCTCTGAGGAGATTCTTTAAGTTCCCACTCCCCCCTTCCAAAACCCAGAGGCTCCCCCCAAAATTATTAAATTGCCCGAGTGGGTAATTGAAAACAAAACAAAAAGTGAAACCTGACATTATGATTATTCAGCATCTTTTACACAAGAGGTAATGTTTAAGTAGCCCCTGGGAAATGTGCAAGCAAAGCCTATTACTGTGGGTTTTACATATGCCTCACCAGTACAGATTTTATGAAGACATACCTTTTGAGCTTTATGCAATGGAGAGGAAAGATAGGTCTCATTGGATTAAGTTATTCTAACTGCATTTACTTCTCGCAAAGTAGTACATCACATTCATAAAAAACAGCCAGAGGCCTTTAAATTTTAGGTCAATGGCACTAGACTATTACATGCTCCTAAGAGAAGCTATAACAGGTTGTGTCGATGTTACAGAATATTAGGCTCTTTTTGAAGAAGGAGCAGGAAGGGACTGATGATCATGACACCACCACCCATCATCAACTACTGTGGAGTGAGGATTCACTCCATCCAGGCACCCAGCCCCCTTGAGAAAGGGTTTTATTAGGGACAGTTGAAAAAAACAAATGAGAAAAAAGTGGAAAAAGTTAGTTGTCTGGCCTATAATCATCCAACTCATGGGTATAAGAACCAAAATTGAAACCCCATTTTTCTGATTCCCAAAACTGCATTTCAAGTGTTGAGAGCAGGACATGACAGTGGTTATTTGAGTTTATGATTCATGTATGTTTCAGGTTTCTCTGAAACCACCTTTTTTTTAAAAAAAAAAAAAAAGATTTATTTGTTTGGGAGAGCGAGTGCACAAGAGGACAATGAGAGGGAGAAACAGACACACACACCCCCACGCCCCCACCCCCTGCCACCAAGCAGGAAGCCCGATGTGGGACTCAATCCCCGGATCCCAGGACCCCAGGATCATGACCTGAGCCAAAGGCAGTTGCTTAACCAACTAAGCCACCCAGATGCCCTTCTCAAACCATCTTTGATCGAGTCCAGACACATGTAGTTAGAGAACCCTTCAGTAATCTTATCCTTCTCTAACTTTTGGGTAATCAATCATGCCGTTTCTTCTACATAGTATGTATTTCCTCTCCTTCCTATTTCTACCTATAGAAAACTGCCTTCTATTTCAAAGCCCCATTACTCCTTTATTTCACAAGTATTTGTTAGGTGCTATCTACATGCAAGATATGACCAACGCTGCAGTAAGACAGACATGGCTCCTTCCCTGCAAACCTCATAATAATATAAGGCTCGTGACAGTGGTTCCCGTGCTCATGAAAACATTCCGATGCATTCTCACTCTAGAAAATGCATTCCAAGGATTACCAACAAAAAGGGAGAAAACATTCATTTTACACATACCAAACCTGTGCTAGGTATTTCAATATGCACCTAATTTAATTATCAGCTACAATGATGAAGTTTGCAGGCAAGCATATTAAAATATTCATTTAAAAATACTTTTGCAACAGCTCCCTGGTTAAAGAGCCATGGTAGACACTTCATACAACACCAAGATCAATCAGACCACAGGAAATAAAGTCTGCACGATGATCAAAGCAATGTTAGTTCCTTATTTTGGGGATTTAAAAAGCAATAGATGAGGGCATCCTGATGTCCCTTGCTTCCGGATAACGAGGAGAGCTCATTCCTAAGGATACCTTCAGCTGGGGCAGCTGGGTGGCTCAGTGGGTTAAGCCTCTACCTTTGGCTCAGGTCATGATCCCAGGGTCCTGGGATCCAGCCCAGCATTGGGATCTCTGCTTGGCAGGGAGCCTGCTTCCGGTCCCCGCCCCCCCCTGCCCCGCCCAACCGCCTGCTTCTCTGCCTACTTGTGATCTCTCTGCCAAATAAGTAAATAAAATCTTTAAAAAAAAAAAAAAAAAGGATACCTTCAGCCATAAAAGTTCACATTTGGTGAAGTTTTGAGGCTCCCCCAGGGCAAGATTTGGATGGCTGTGGACATCTTTATCACAGCAGCTAGCTCTGCATCTGAGCAACAGCCGTTTCCTCAATAAGTAACTGAATAAAAGGTACAGACTGGGGCTTCATGGGCTTTCTGGTCTAGCTGCTAAAGAACCAGAGAATGCAGAAGTATTCAAACTACTTACATTCCTAAGTTTGTATTTCCAATCAACTCAGCAAATTAATACCTACTCTCCAAAAGCTAATACGAGTTGTACTTATCCTTCATCAATTGTTCACATTTTGCCATATCTACTTTCTCTCTTCACACACACACAGACGTGTGTGTGCACAAAAACATATATACACACCACACTCCTGTTGCTATTTACCATTCACCTAATCTGCTCCTTACAGCAGGATGGTTTAGATATTCCAGACAACAAAGATGAAAGGTTTTATCACCTTCCATAGAACAGAGTGAGACACAACCCTTCTGTGAGATGGATTTAGTATCTTGAGTAAAATAATCTCCCCACACGAAGAGTTTAGTACCATGGACAGTGGGAAATATAACTAGAAAGACAGGCGGCAAAGACCTTAGCCATGTTATCTGATAGATGTTACCCAGCAGAAAATGAAGAACTGCTGAGCATTTTTGAGTGGGCTTGGGATCCAATAAAAATGATATTTTTTTCAAGATAACTTGGGGATGATACATCAAAGACAAAGTGAACACAAGATGAACAGGAAATCAGGCAAGTTCAAAATACAGAAAATACTAGCCAGAACAGAATGAAACTGGGTCTGTTCTATCCCCATAACAAAAGACAACTAAGGAGATTTAAAAAGTCATTGACCAGCAATATTTAATACAAACATACTCAAACAGCATATATTTCAATTAATTAGGTTTCTAGAGGAGTAATGTGGTATTTAGACTTGGACATTAAATCAATATTGGCCTTACAGATACTCCCCGTGTTCCTCAGCCCTCCACTCCAATCCCTTCCTCCCTTGCCAAATCAATACCAATACCTTTATATCAACCAAAAAGTACAGTACTATTTAAGTGGGAAAAGCAATCTAAATTTACAACTGTAAATGTCTAAAGCTTCTAGTCTGGGGATTTTCCTAATGGGAATATTTGATGTGACTTTTTGTTATTCTCATGGTTGTGTTCATGAGCACATCACGAGGGTGGTTTAAAGGCCTAAGTGACATAAATTAGATTTTCTTTGAGAAATCATGTCCTTGACATATTTTTTCATTATCTGAGAAGAATGAAACAGATTTTTCGGTTAATTAGTGCTAAGGCATGTATTTTGCATTAGCATTAAGTTTACCAAAATGGCTTTAAAAACTTGAACAGATGGCAGAATTATAATAACTTTTCCTTATGATTTAGGTTAAGAATAAAGTTTCGCGAGAATTCTCCTCCTGCCTAACTTTCCCATAAAGTTAATGCATTTAATAGATACGATGTATTGTTTCTCTCGTTGAGGTGTAAACAACTCTATCTCACCTTAGATGAATATAACAAGCTCTGGGAATCCGTGTCAGTACTTTCTAGCTAGAGGCTAGGGCTTTTCCAGGGTATTAGCACTGAAGCAACCACACATAACTCCAAAATCCGGACAATAACTGTACAAGGATGGAGCAAGAGTTGCAAAGACAGATGTCTACAGTGGCCTGGCAGGCATAAGGTAAGTAAGTCAAGCTGACTTGCCCTAAGAAAACGGGATAGTGGGGATGGCAACAGGCTGGACAGGGCGAACAGGGCCGAGAGCCAGCACACACAGGATCTCCCACCAGTTGCTCTCAAGCATGAAGTGTATCCCTTGTGCAGCCATCGTAGCCAATTTTTCAAAAGAAATATAAAACCTAAATTTTGTAGATGAAATTTCCCAATTAAAATTTTGGCTGCTATTTCACAAAACAAACTGAGGGTTGCTGGGGGGAGGGGGTCGGGAAAGGGGGGTGGGGTAATGGACATTGGGGAGGGTATGTGCTATGGTTAGTGCTGTGAAGTGTGTAAACCTGGCGATTCACAGACATGTACCCCTGGGGATAAAAAATTGTTTATAAAAAAATAAAAATTAGAATATGTGGGGGAAAAAAATAAAATAAAATAAATAAAAAAAAATCAATAAATAAAGCCACGAAAACCAAGGAAAACAGTGTATGGCCTCCTTTCCCCTGGCTTTGGAGACATTAGTCTAAAAACCTGGATGGGGGAGGGGGGTTAACAATTAAGAGTTCATTGTCAGTGCTAAGGCTTATTTCCTGCCCTATTCTTACATGGAACTCAGTCTCTGAGTAAAACCCTTGAGGTTAGTATAGTAGATCAGTTTTATAGCCTGGTTTTCAAATATGAATTGTGGTGGTGGCTCTCTGCTCAGTGGGGAGCCTGCTCCTCCCTCTTCTCCCTGTTCCTGCTCTCTCGCTATCTCTCTTGCTATCTCGGTCTCTGTCTCTCTTTCAAATATATAATATCTTTTTTAAAAAATGAATTGAGGTAGAAGAAGCTTGAATCATAATGGGTAGACTACCATGATACCTACAGGAAATGATCTTGAGCTCCGTGACCTTCATTGAGCTCAGGGAGCTCTTACTCCATTTCTTTCTTCTTGACTCTCCTAAATTCTTTAGCGTGTCTTTTCTAAACTCTTACCTTATGCTTCTAAAAAAGTCACAAGTAACTGAAATTAGCAAGTTTTGAGAAGTGGTGCCTTTTCCCAGCCTTTATGTGCTTTCATTTCATGGCAGCATTGGATATCTCAACTTCCCATGCCTCTCATGAATGAATATCAAGTTCTTCAAATCTCCTTGACCCCCCTAAACTCATCCTTCTTTCTTGAACCTTTTCCTCCTGACCTCAGTGATACCAGTTCTTGGTTAACTTCCCATCTGACTCTTTTTGGATCAACTCCCTCCTTACCCTGAGAGATGACAATACAGGGTAGTGAACAATTCTCATCTACCTCTTTTTCACGCATTTCCTGTGCCTATTACATGGAATCTTCTAGTCCTAAGTCCTCTCTCTCAGGTAATAACTCCACTCATTCCTTGATTTTCACTAATACTCTTTGGAGGATAACTCCCAAATCTCTCTATACATTAAAATTCAGATTTCCAACCCCGGGCTTAAAAGCTGAAAGAGGGGGAAAAGCAACTGACATTTGTTGACCTTTTACTATGAGCCAAGCTTACCTGATATGCCCTGTCTTATTCGATTTGCACAATACTGGAAGATAAAAAATATTTTTGTGCCATCTTATAGAGGAACAACCTCAGGCAGAGAGAGGTCACATCTCTCTCTAACAGTTGTATGAGGTCACACAACTACATACATCCAGGATCCAAGTACTCATCTATTCTTAGCCACTAGACTCTTCCCCTTACCTCCTACTTTCAATTAATTGGTAATTTTAGTAGAGCCCACCTTGGTTTAATAATTGCTTATCTTACTGTTCTACCTCAGCGCAATCCACCTTAGTCACACTCCTTTGTATTTCCCTCTTTGGACATTGCCACAGTCTCTCAACTATTCTTTATGCTTCTAGTTTCCTTCTCTTCAATCCCAATTTTCACAATGTTATGATCTTATTCATGTCCAGCTTCTAACATATCTCTTAGAAAAAAAAAAAAAAAGTGCTTCAGTAGAAACTGACCTCTGTTCATTGTCTGAATCTGAAATATCTTACAGCTCTAAAAGTTACAGGTGATACTAATGCAAACTTTGAGACATGAATGTATTTTCTGTCTGGTAGAGGCTTAATGGACCTTCCCCCTCCCTCCTAATCCCGCTTCCACCTCACCACTTGCACACACAAAAATTTTGATTCTATTTGCCCATTTATCTCAATATTCCTATTCCATAAATGTGTTTTATACTCTCGTTTGAAACAGTTGCCATACCTGCAGTTTTCTTCATGAATTAACTAAAATATTTAACACGCTGTTCATTTATATATCTATATAAGAGTCAGTGTTGACCTATGACTGAAAATTACTTTTCAACATATCCAGCTCCCAACAAGTCCATCCTGTGCTCAAAACCTTGCAATGGGTATCACTTGCCAAATGAATTAAGCCCGGAGACCTCACTTTACAGTTCAAGCCCAACAACCTTCTCTGCTCTATTCATTCACTTTTCACCCATTCACATCCTACAGAGGCCAAAAGGAACTTCTCAGGTCCGAGATACACATTTTTCTCACCCAATTTTCCTCTTTTACTGATGTTAATCCTTCCCTCTGGACTGTGGCTCTTCATAGAGCAGTCAATAAAAATAGCACTGTGAATGCTTTAAGCCCATGTTTCTCAGACATGTACATGGAAATAACACAGGTAAAGAGAATTACTATTTGCTTCTCTAGAGTGTGAGAAGGGGGACAAAAAGGAAATAGACTACTGGAAACAATTTGTGTAAGGTCTCTTGTTTTATCTTAAAAATGTATGCAGATTTTTTTTATCCATTCTATAACACATCATGGATTTTCATTAAGAATAATATCTCTACTGGGGGCCTGGGTGGCTCAGTGGGTTAAAGCCTCTGCCTTTGGCTCAGGTCATGATCCCAGGATCCTGGGATAGAGCCCCGCATTGGGCTCTCTGCTCAGCGGAGAGCCTGCTTCCCTCTCTCTCTCTGCATCTCTGCCTACTTGTGATCTCTGTCAAATAAATTAAAAAAAAAAAAAAAAAAAAAAGAATAATATCTCTACCTTCAAATGTAATGGGAAAACTGATATTCCAAAGGGGTGACTTACCTAACCCGTGGATTTGTATATCTCTTGCCTAAGCCCTGTACTCCCAGAAAAAAGGCAAAGAGTAAGAAATCTTCCCTTCCCCACTCTTTTCCAGAAAGTCCCACCCTCCACACTTCATAAGGATTCCTTTGTTTGCCCACCTTGATAAAACCCCACATCCCCTTCCTTTTCTTTAGGATGGTCTTCATTAATGAATATTCTCCCTATTACAACAGTCTGAATAAGATTATTTCCTTTAATTATCTAATACACTGTTTTTGACACATGACATTCTGAAGTATACATCTCAATCTGAAAAGCACATGACTTTATGTGATAGTTTTCAAGATTATAATTATGAAGTCTGGGACTTCATGGTATATTAACTTATTATAGTAGAAATAACAACATTCAGATTTTCTATGTCTCCAAGGAAATTAATGAAAATGAAATTGGATCATTATCTTACACCATACACAAAATCAACTCAAAATGCAGTAAAGACTTAAATGTTATACCTGAAACTATAAAAATTCTAGAATAAGACATAGGGGGAAAGCTCAGTGACGTAAGTCTTGGCAATATCTTTTGGATATGACACCAAAAGCACAGGCAACAAAAGCAAAAATAAACAAGTGGGACTTCAAATTAAAAAGTTTCTGGGGGCGTCTGGGTTGTTCTATTGGTTAAACATCTGCCTTCGGCTCAGGTCATGATCCCAGGGTCCTGGGATCGAGCCCCATATCAGGCTTGTTGATCAGTGGGGAGCCTATTTCTCCCTCTGCCTCTGCTGGTCCCCCTGCTTGTGCTTTCTCTATCTTGTGCTCTCTCTCAAATAAATAAATAATTTTTTAAAAAAGTTTCTGAACAGCAAAGGAAACAACTAAACAAAAGGCAAGCTACAGAATAGAACATATCTGCAAACCGTATTTGTGATAGAGATTAGTATTCAAACTATAAAGGAACTCATACAACTCAACTGCAACAGAACAAATGACCCAATTTATAAAGGGACAAAGGATCTAAATAGACATTGTTCTGAAGAAGACACACTCACGGCCAACAGATAGAAAGGATGCTCAACATCACTAATCATCAGGCAAATACAAATCAAAACCACAGTGGGACATCACCTCATACCTGTCACGATGGCTGTTACTGAAATGTCAAAAGATAACAAGTATTGGTGAGGATGTGGATAAAAGGGAACATTTGTGCAGTGTTGGTGGGAATGTAAATTGGTTTATCCATTATGAAAAACAATATGTAAGTTCCTCACAAACTTAAAAGTAGAACTATTATATGATCCAGCAATCTCACTTTTGGGTATACATACAAAGGAAATTACATCACTCTCTCAAAGAGATATCTCAAAGAGCTATCTGCCTTCCCACATTCATTGGAGCATTATTCACAACAGCCAAGAGATGGAACCAACCTAAATGTCTTTTCACAGGTAAATAAAAAAAAATGTGGTATATATTCATAATGGAATATTCTTTAGCCTTAGAAAAGAGGAGAATCCTGGTATTTGCAACAACATGGATGAACTTGGGAGACACTGCGCTGAGTGAAATAAACCAGACATAGAAAGGCAAATACTGCATGATACCACTTAAATGTGGAATCTAAAAAAGTTAAAGTTACAGACACAGACTATTGAAGGGTGGTTACCAGAGGAAAAGGAAGCGGGGGAGATGGGAGATATTGGCCAAAGGGTAGAAAGGTTCAGTTACAAGATGACTAAGTTCTAGAGACCTAACATACATCAAGATAACTAGAACTTAAAAATAACGTACTGTAGACCTGAAATGTGCGAGAAGTATCTTAAGTATTCTCACCATATGCACAAACACTGGTCATTTTGTGAGATAATATATTAATTGGTTGGATTGTAATAACCATCTCACAACATAAATGTATATCAAAATATCATGTTGTTTACCTAAAATATATATAATTAAACAATTTTTATTTGCCAATTACACCTCCAGTGGACTTATACCAGGAGGGTATAACTGGGGGGCCAAGGGACTAGCAAGGTTATAACCATAAGAACTACCTAAGAATCACTGTAGAAGGCCAGGTACTGTGGAGGCTGGGGAAGTAGGAAGAAATGGCAGAAATCCTTCCTAACATCCTGAAGATTTCTGAAAATAAAACTGCTAGAAATGGACACTAGTTCTCATTCCTTCTTCTTTCAACAAATATTGCTAGGACATAGATGATGAGGGGCAGGGGACCAAAGATAGAATTTGTTCAAGGGAAAGCTATGGAATCTTGATTAAAGCTTTGAAATTCAAACCAAAGATAAGGTTCAAAGGATGAGATGAATGGGGGGTGGGGGTGGGAGATGCTTCAGGGCTGCCACAAAACATCAAAACATTCCAAGTACAGGATTGTAAGAGCTTAAGTTATGAAAACAGCAAATAATAATGGCCTGCATTTAAAAAAAAAAAAAAAGTAAAACCTTAAAATATGCAGGAACTGGCTAATTTACATTCATTACCTCACTAAATCCTTAAAGTAACTCCAGGAGCTAAGTACTATTATTATCCCCACTTAACATAAAAAGTAACACAGCCTAAGAGAGGTTAATTAACTTGCCCAGGGTTTTGTAGACAGTAAGAGGCTGGGCTGCCCAACTCAAAATCACACTGAAAGAATTCTTCCCAACTGCACTCCCACAGGGCCTTGGGCAGGATATCCAATACAAATTGGAATCTGGAGTGGACAGGAGGAGAAAAAGTAAACACAGGTCAGACCTCCTGTGTCAAGTCATCCAGTCTGAACTTTACCTGTAGGAAATGGTTAAGACAAGGAAACAAGAGAAAGCAAAGTGTAAGGTGGAGACCTAGCAATGGAAACTTGAGTACTGAGAAGTGCTAACCCAAAGGTCCCCTCCAGGGCACCAAAATGAATGAGAATAGAAAAGAATGCAACCACAGGCTAAAGTTCTTCAATAAACACAAAGTATGAAAGGATTTAGTTTGAAGGAAATCGGGATATACCACCCAATACATGCTCCTTTAGCATATGGACTCTGGAGCTAAACTCCATTGAGAACCAACAGATACAGAAAAGTCTCTAAAAACAAGGAACAGATTTCCTTTATTAAAGGTATCTTCCTCTCCTATACCAAGAAGAGGAAGAAGACTTTTTAACAACCCTTATCCATTGAGAAAGCACAGACTGAAACTCATGTAACAAACATTACTTAACAATCCTTGTTGACTATACTTTTCCTGGTCGCCATCCCACAACTTGCCTTCCCTACCCAAATATCCTAAACTCCTTTTCTCCTTCAGCCTAAGATAGCATATAACCCCAAGTTCTAAAAATCTCTCTTAGTTACTCATCTCTGGGTACTCCCATGTGTTATGTGAGCAATGCACATGTTAATAAACATGTTTGGTTTTCTCTTGTTAATCCATCTTTGGCCAGCCTTCATTACACAGCCCCAGCTGAAGAAACTAAGAAACTAAGAGTAAAGGAAAAGATTTCCCACTTCCCCTTAGCTTTAAGATAAGACAATTCTCAAAACATCTTTAGAGGAACTCAAATCTGAATTCTGTGCATCTAATTTCTATAGTTACTTGGAAAAAAGAAAAAAAATATATTAGTACTCTTTGGGAGCCAAAGTATCGTACCAGCTCTAAGGGCCACTCAGGTGTGGGAGGTTGGTTCACACTCCGGGGTGTGCCAATTAAATATGATGACTACTGCAAACTCGTGAGTAACACAGTGAGATATTTAAGTACCTCAGTTACTGGATTACTGCCACTGCAGGAGATTTTTCTTTCCCTAAAAAAATAAAATGTGAAGTCAGAAGAGGAGAGACAAATTATAAAATACAGAAGTTATTTTTCTTCCTCCAAGGTGTGAGTAATTTGGTGTATTAATTTTATTTACAAGTTTGAAGGCTTTGAATAAATGAATAGAACACCAAGATAGAAACAATTGCTATGGCTATAGATGTAACACAATTTTTTTAAGCGTTTCTGGAACTTTAATGAATTTTGTTTTTAAGATTTATTTATTAGAGAGAGAGAGAGAGAGGAAGAGAGTGAGAGAGGAAGAGAGAGAGAGTGTGCATGCCTGCATGCAAGAACATGAGTGGGAAAGGGGCAGACAGAGAGAATCCTCAAGCAGATTCCCCGCTGCGCATGGAACCTGACACCTAGGACCTTGATCCTAGGACCCTGAGATAATGACCTGAGTGGATATCAAGAGTCAGCTGCTTAATTGATTAAGCCACCCAGGTGCCCTGGAACTATAATGAATTCTTTTTTTAAAAAAATATTTTATTTATATATTTGACAGGCAGAGATTACAAGTAGGCAGAGAGGCAGGCAGAGAGAGAGAGGGTGGAAGCAGGCTCTGTGCTGAGCAGAGAGCCCGATGCGGGGCTTGATGCAGGGCTCAATCCCAGGACTCTGGGATCATGACCTGAGACAAAGGCAGAGGCTTTAACCCACTGAGCCACCCAGGCACCCCTGAATTCTAATAAAATTATTTATGACATCACTTTTTTTCTTATGTCCATGATACAGGAGAAAAGGAACAAAAGACCTATATACCAAATTCCATCAAATCTAATACAGCACCACACAGAGATTTCAAAAAGGCTAAATATGGAGAAAATATGCATCTTAGAATCAACAAAATATAAACATCATAGTCATGACTCTTGCCAGCAAGGAAGTTCTCGCTATCGTAAAAGGCAGGACTTTTCAGCAGCAGTCTGTTCCTGTGTAACAGATCTGGTTGATGTTTTAGGAGTCAAGCAAAAAGAAACTTCAGGACACACAGAAAAGAAACCAGTCTGATACCACATATTCTTCAGCATAAATACTGTCCTCCTGGTAAATTAAGTTGAGTAGAAACTTCAAGGGACAAATATGCCTTTAAAAATGTGCCTACCTAATATATACAGTACACGCCAAGATCTAAGATACGTCAAAGTATAATTTTTATAAAAGTTTAAGAATAATGCTTTCATACAAATATAAAATGATTATGTGTCAAAAGTGAATTTTAGTAATGATGGAACCAAAAAGATGTTGAGGGATACTAGAATATGCTATCCCAAAATGTGCTTTTTTGGCATATGAATTATTTTGAGCTAAAGACCATTGAGAACCAGCTGACTCAGGAAAATCTCTAGAAACAGGACACAAGATTTCCTTTTCTAAAGGAAATTTACATTTGTAAAGTTGTCTCCTCCCATACCAAGAAGAGAACTCTCAACAAGTCTTATCAATAGAAAAGCCACCAACTTCAATAGTATTAGTACAGAAAAACTTACTAAAAAACCTTGTCTACCATGCTTTTCCTGGTTACCTTCCAGAACTTGCCGTTCTTCCCCCAGAAACCCAAAATATCTTTTTGTTTGTTTTAGCCTAAGTGGTATATAAACCCAAGTTCTAACTGCCCTTTTGGGTTGATTATCACTGAGTCACTGGGTACTGCTACCTTTACTTGTGCAATGTGTTGGGTCGGCAGTTCCGGGAATGCAGGAAGAACAATAGAAATGACCTCCCGGGCCGCCCATCTTCCAGCTCCCTCCCCCCACTTCCTTAACCCTAGACTCCCCCGGCAAAAGGGTGTATGCCCAGGTCACATCTTCATAGGTAACCCAATACCTATGCAGGAAACAGAAGTATCAGGAGCCCTCACCCCATACCTTCTGATCACCAAATACCATATATGGATGTGAGCCCATGCCCTGCCTTGGCCTGATAAAAGACCCCTGCCAACTCCCTCCCAGTGCGACTTCCCCGACTCCACTTTCCAGAGTCGTGGAAGCTCGCCCGAGGGTGCCCACCTCCTCCCGGCGTGACTTTCCTGGCTCCCCTTCTCCTGAGCCCTGAAACTTCGCCGGAGAGTGCCTTTAATAAATCTTGCCTTACGTCTGCCTCGCCTGGTGTTGTGTTTACCTCGCCTGTGAAACCTTACATTTGGTCCCGAAACCCGGGAGGAGATTGAGCCCCCACCCCAGTGAGGTGGCTCTCTCCTCTCGCTCGCCAGATCTGGACCTGCTTTTCCGAACACCACTTCCGAAGCCGTGGTGAGTTTCCCCCGATTCCGCACCTCCCTCCAGAAAGCCTTGCACTAATCGCGGCTGCGTCAGGGCAGACCCCGCTGGTCACCAGGTGACCTCCGTGACTCCAAGAGGCTGGGAGACGTCCTAACCTCTACGGCAGTCGACACAGTTTTTCTGCAACCCAGTGGTGGACGAGGGGACACCTTCCTCCAGCCCTCGGGTTGCCCGACAACAAATCATGGGGATCTCCCAATCCAAAATTGACCCTAAAACATCCCTGGGGTGTTTTAGGCCTATTGGCCAATCTTAAAACCCTGAAACTGGACCAGGACCTGCGAAGGCGAAGTCTCATACATTACTGTACCGTCGCTTGGCCACAATACCGATTAGACAATCAGTCCCAATGGCCTCCGGAAGGCACGTTTAATTATCAGATTCTCATGGACCTAAATAACCTCTGCAGACACCAAGGCAGATGAGCCAAGGTCTCTTATGTTCAGGATTTCTGAACCGGCGCCCTTGTCTACCCCTCCCCCTCCCCACTCCTATCCCAACTCCTGACAAAGTTATTAGCAGTAAACGTGAAACTTCAATCAAAGTTTACTGAAGGTCAAATAAGCTCGTGTTATTTGTTAAAATCTGTTAGCAAAGAAATGACTAAACTGATGGTTAATTGTCTGTCTCAAAGTTCTAATGGGTAATTGCTGAGATAGCTTTCAAAGTCTTTTGTAACCTGAAAGAGTGTATTTTGTTGAAAGTAAAAGGAGGTAATTTTGTCCTAAATGAGATGGCTGTTTGGGACAAAACCTGATTGCAAAGGAAAGTTGTAGAAGGTTTGTGAAGGGAAATCATTCAGGAACCCAAAGAAAACCCAGCCGTGTTGTGTTTCTTAACCGACTTACTGAGGCGCTGACTCAATACACTCCCTTAGACCCGGCCTCTCTAGCAGGGGCAACTATTTTAGCTACTCACTTTATTTCTCAGTCAGCTGCCAACATTCGGAAAAAATTAAAGAAAGCAGAGGAGGGCCCTCAAACTCCCATTTCTGATCTGGTGAAAATGGCATTTAAAGTCTTTAACTCCCGAGAGGAGGCAGCAGAACTTAAGCGCCAAGCCAGACTCCAACAGAAGGTTCAACTACAGACCCAAGCCCTGGTAGCAGCCCTGAGGCCAGCAGGCTCTGGGGTCAACAGAAGGGAGCACCTAACCGCGTCCCTCCAGGGGCCTGTTTCAAGTGCAGAGCCGAGGGACACTAGGCCCGTCAATGCCCCAATCCAAAAGTGCCTACTAGGCCGTGCCCTCAATGCCGCATGATGGGCCACTGGAAATCGGACTGCCCCAGCCTCGGGGGATTCCCAGTGCCTCCACGCGGGGGAAACCCTGAGACAGTAAGTCCTGCCTTCCAACTCCTCAGAATGGAGGATGACAGACGGAGCCCAGACTCAGACACCCCTCTCACCCATGCCGAGCCCAGGGTCACACTCCAGGTAGCGGGTAAGTCCATTTCCTTTCTGTTGGACATGGGGGCTACCTATTCTGTCCTGCCTTCCTACTCAGGTCCTACTTGTCCCTACCCAGTTGCAGTTATGGGAAATGATGGTACTTTCTCCACTCCAAAGGCCACCCCACCCCTTACGTGCAGCCTGGATGGGTTCCCCTTCTCACACTCCTTCCTCATTATCCCTTCCTGCCCTGTTCCCCTACTAGGCAGGGACATCCTCCACAAACTTCAGGCACAAAATTCGTCTCTCTCCCTCTCCCTCGACTTCTGCTAGCTTCATCCTCCCTCTACTCCCCTCTGACTCATCCTCTATCCCGGACTGTCTCCCCTCTGTGGACCCACAGGTATGGGACATTTCCAGATCTACAGTAGCAACCCACCCGAGAGGACTTAAGCCCATCATCGACCGCCTCAGGCAGCAGGGTCTCCTTATCCCAGTTAACTCTCCAAGCAACTAGATGTCACCGCCCAGGGATGACAGCCCTGCCTCAGGGCCCTAGCGGCAGCCGCTTCTCTTACAAAGGAGGCCCTCAAACTTACCTTAGGACAGCCCCTCACGGTCTTCTCCCCCCATCGACTGATGGACTTAGTCAGCCACAAATTCTTGGCACAACTCACTCCTTCCTATCTCCAACTCTACCACCTTCTGTTCATAGAAAACCCTCAGGTCACACTATCTGTCTCCCCCCACCTAAATCCTGCCACTCTCTTGCTGACACCTTCGCATCTACCCCCACTCCTTCCCACTCCTGCCCTCAACTCCTGGAAGAATTCTCTCCCTCCCATCCAGGACTTTCAGACTGGCCACTGCCTGACCCCGATCGCACTCTGTTCGTGGATGGGAGCTCCCTCATAGCTCCAGATGGACAGCGACATGCGGCCTATGCAGTGTTCACCCTGGACGCAGTCATAGAAGCGGCCCCCCTTCCCATCTGGACTACTTCTCAAAAGGCAGAACTTGTGGCTCTTACCAGGGCCCTTCACTTACCTGAGGGCCAACGGGTCACTATTTATACTGACTCCAAATATGCTTTCCTTATTACCCACACTCACTCTGTACTCTGGCAAGAAAGGGGATTTCTCACGACCAAGAGAACCCCCATAGTCAACGGGCCTCTTATTGCCAAACTCCTTGAGGTTCTCAATTACCCTACCGAGGTGGCTATTGTCCACTGCCATGGCCATCAGGCCTCTAAGGACCCTATCTCTTTGGGGAACAACAAGGCCGACTCTATTGCCCAACAGATGGCCTTAAACTCCTCTCCAGCCCCTCTCCTGTTTCTCAACACTCCCTACAGTCCCTCGTACACTGATGAGGAGACTCAGGCCCTCAAAACATTAGGTGGCAGGCTGGGTGACAAGGGATGGTATTTTGTCCGGGACAAAATTGCCCTCCCTGACAGCCTAATGCACACCCTCATTACTGACATCCACCAGTCTCTCCACATCGGTCCAAAGGCCCTATACCAATTTCTCCAACCTCTCTTTCACCACCCCCTCCTCCAAAAGACCTTTAAGGAGGTACACCAGGCCTGCAGAACCTGTTCTGTGGTCAACGCCAGGGCAGCCTCCACAGACTGGGACCCACGCACCAAATCTGCAGGCATCAGCCAGGCGAGGACTGGCAACTTGATTTCACTCACATGCCTCGACACAAAACCTTTAGATACCTACTAACTCTTGTGGACACCTTCACAGGCTGGATGGAGGCATTCCCCACTGCTAGGAAAACAGCAGACGTGGTCTCCACGATTCTCATTGAGCACATCATCCCGAGGTTTGGACTCCCTCGAACCCTACAATCAGACATGGACCAGCCTTCATCTCTGGCATCACACAACAGATCTCTGAGAGCCTCAACATCACCTGGAAACTCCATACCCCCTATCACCCCAATCCTCGGGTAAGGTAGAGAGGGCCAATGGCCTCCTCAAGGAACAACTCACCAAATTCACTCTTGAAACCTGCCTCTCTTGGCCAACCCTTCTCCCACTAGCACTCACCCGCCTTAGGGCCTCTCCTCATGGCCTGTCAGGACTCAGCCCCTTTGAGCTCCTGTACGGTAGGCCTTTCCTATTCAATCACAACCTGCCTGCCTCTCCTCCAACTCTCCTATCTTATTTGCCCTATCTGACCCTCTTACAAGCCCTCCTAAGGGCTCATGCAGATTCAACTATCTCCGCCCCTGACAGCCCGGGCAGAGACTTCCCCCAGGCCCTAAATCCTGAGCACCAAGTTCTCCTATGAGAACTTCACCCAAAGTCCTTACAGCCCAGGTGGACCGGCCCCCATACTGTTATTCTCACAACTCCCACAGCGGCAAAACTTCTAGGACACCACCCATGGGTACACATCTCCAATCTAAAACCAGCCCTACCACAGGATGGCTGGACTTCCAAAACCTGGGCCCACGCGGTTGTGGATTTCCTGCACTTCTTCTCCTCACTCTCCCCTTCCTCCTAACCCTCCCTAGTCACTCGTCTATCACACCTGGATTCAGGTGGTGCTTCTTCCTAGTGGAAACTTGAACTCATGGGGACACCACACAGTCTAGTCACCTGGTCACCACAGATTGCCAGCCCAGAGGGTGCCAGCCCTAGCAGAGATGGCTGTCCTCTCCACCCCCCTCCCGCGACAGAAAAGGGCTGTGTTTCTTCCCCTGGTTATTGGGGTCTCCTTGGCGTCTTCCCTAGTGGTCACCGGGCTGGGCACCAGGGCCCTAGCCCACTCCATAGACGCTACCTGAGATCTATCTGAACAGCTCTGGACAGCCATGGAGGCCTCAGCCAAGTCCTTGGCATCCCTACAACGACAGCTCAATGGTGACTCTCCCCCTTAACAACCTGGCTCCTTCCGATCTTAAGTCCCCTTATTCTCCTCTGCCTACTAGCACTAATAGCCCCCCTGTGTTCTTTGCTTCATTCAGGATCGCATCCTCGAAGTTTTCAGGGTCACTGTCAACCAACTCCTCCTGCATCCTATACCCGCCTACCCACATCCGAAGGACCCTATAATGACACCCCTTTGCCAGCAGGAAGTAGCCAGATCTGAATCACCGCCCTTATTACACCAAAAAGGTCGGAATGTTGGGTCGGGGGTTCTAGGAATGCAGGAGGAACAATAGAAATGACCACCCGGGCCGCCATCTTCCAGTCCCCCCCCCTTTCCTTAACCCTTGACTCTCCCGCTAAAAGGGTGTATGCCCAGGTCACATCTCCATAAGTAACCCGATACCTATGCAGGAAACAGAAGTATCAGGAGCCCTCACCCCATACCTTCCGATCACCAAATACCTTACCATATATGGATGTGAGCCCATGCCCTGCCTTGGCCCGATAAAAGACCCCTGCCAACTCCCTCCCAGTGCGACTTCCCCAACTCCGCTTTCCAGAGTCATGGAAGCTCGCCGAGGGTGCCCACCTCCTCCCGGCGTGACTTTCCTGGCTCCCCTTCTCCTGAGACCTGAAACTTCACTGGAGAGTGCCTTTAATAAATTTTGCCTTGCGCCTACCTCTCCTGGTATTGTGTTTACCTCACCTGCGAAACCTTACACAATGCATAGGTTAATACATTTCTCTTTGTTCTTCTCTTGTTAATCTTTTACCATTCTCATTTACAGGGCTTGAGTTGAAGACCCTCCCTTACTGTAGTAATACTGGTTCAAAATGAATTAAAGAATCCACATATAAGTAGGTACCAAAAGTAGAATCTTACCTAAGCCATGTTCCTGGAAAGCATTGATGGTTAAAATACCCCTGGGAACTGGCTTACTGAAAGGGAATCACCATGCTTCCTTTTATGACTTAGATAAAACTTGGTGACCTAACTCTCTCATAACACATGCATAATATTCCAGATATTTACCTGTAACAAGGCCAGAAACACTCTTCTCCTTTTGCCCCTAACTACCTTCCCATTCTTTTCCTCGTAAGTGATCAGCTAGGATTAAAATTGTGTGTAACCCTCAAACTCAAACTACCCAGACACAGACATACACATTTCTTGTTCAGAGGACTGCAATTCCCTCTTGTAACAACAACAGCAACAAATCTCAACTATTAATCCCTACCAGTGTTTAAGATTATTAGGACTTTTTGATGAGTAGGTTGCTTTATGACAATAAAATGATTCTCCTTATCTGTGCTAGTGTTTCTTGTCTTGACTTGTAAAAATTGACTAATTATAAAATTTATATATGAAACCACAGGAGGATTTAAAATACCCAAAACAATTTTGAAAAAGAACAAAGTCTGGAGGTACCTGGGTGGCTCAATCGGGTTGTGTCATGATTTGATGAAATCATGACACATGAAATCATGACTCATGATTTCAGCTCAGGTCATGATTTCGTGGGTCATGAAATCAAGCCCCACACTTGAAATGAAATCAAGACTCCACACACAGTGGAGTCTGCTTGAGGTTCTCTCCCTTCAGCCCCTCCCCCCACACATGTACACAGCTGCTTTCTCTTTCAAAAATAAATTAATCTTAAAAAAAAAAAAGAACAAAGATTGGAGATATATACTACCTAGTTTCCTAATTTAATAAAAAGCTATGGTAATCAAGACATTGTGATTATAGCTATAGAGATAGGTATATAGCTCAACAAAACATATTAAGAATCCAGAAACAGGGGGAGACAAGATGGTGGGGAAGTAGGAGGAGACGCCGTTTCAACCCGTACCCTAAAGTGAACTGATTACCTACCAAAGAACTCTGATCACCCATGAAATCAGCCTGAGATCAGAATTATACATGTCTGGATCTCTACGGGTGCAGAAGACGCCAGTGGGCAGGTAAAGCAGAGTGGGAACATTGGACTAATATTGGAAGATAAACAAAAGGGGGAGGGAGCCACCAGAGGCGACCCACTGGAAAGTAATACCCCAATACGAGAGTGCCCTGCAACTGGAGACCAGCATTAACTTGGAGTCTGGTTGAAAGCACTCAAAAAGAGCAAAGGATCATGGGGGAGAATTGTGGGAATCAGGGCGGTTAGGGACAGGGGCTTAAGTCCCCCGACCCAGGACAGCCAACCTGGCACTGAGCCAGAGAGAGTACGGCAGAGAAACCAGGTCTTGGTCCCTGAGCCACCAGTGTGCCTGAGGGTGCGAGGAATCCCATGAGAGGCTGGGAGCCTTGCCAGCCAGCAGAAACACAGCCTTTTTGTACTCTTCCACGTGAGCGCCGCACCGCACTATCAGAGCTTGAGACGTGCGCGGCCCACACTCTCCCCTGAGAGAGTTGCATGCAGGCGCCAGCCCACCGCTCTTGGACTCGGAAAGACCAGGCACTCCCAGCCCGGGCCAGCGGGAAAATCTGGGTGAGCGATCGCTGCTTGGAACCTCTCTGGTGGTCCGGAGCTACCCAGGCAGCTGCCACTGTCGTGGTTTTGGGTACAAGCAGGAGTTCCTGTGTCCCCAGGGACCGCAACTGGGAACGTGCTCTGCCAGTGGCCAAGGGGGAACTTATGTGCTCTGCAGCATCCAGAGGGGAACGGACTGAGGCTTCTCTCTGAGAGGGAGGTCTGGGTGCAGTTTGCTTTCCTCTAAACCTCCAAGAACCATCAAAAGCTGTCAAGGCGAGAGGAGAAAACACATACACACACACAAAAACGAGCAAAGAAACATAAAAACCTCCAGAGAACAAAAGCCTGAAAAACCGGTTTCCTCAGAGCCCACCCCCTTGAGGGGGACGGGAGGACTTAACTCAGGGAACATTGCCTGAAAACCCACATGGCAGGCCCCTCCCCCAGAAAATCAACCAGGAAAAAAACAAAAAAAGACAAGAGAACAACCACCACCGCTTCATAGATTACAACTTTTATTTTTAATTCGTCCCCACTATCCTGGTTCATTTTTTTAATATATATACACAATTTTTTAACCTATTGACTATCACAGTGAGATGTCCAGTACATCAAATTCCATAATAACCTTTTAACCTGAACTTTTTGATACATATACCTGTCTTTTTCTTTTGCTTTTATATTTTTTAAATTTTAGCTTAGTTTAGTTTAGTTTATTCCTTCTTTTATTTTTTAATATTCGTATAGAGTTAAACTTCAAGGTAATTCCCTTCCCCAATCAATGCTACCGCTATAGGTAAACCAATTTTTAATCCCCCCTTTATCTTAGGAAAGTTGAGTCCTTTAACAAAGATATCAAGATACATCCAGGAAGAATCAAAATAACCTTCCTCGCCCACACTGAGAATTTATAACCACTCTCCCATCTTTTTCTCCCACCAGTGTTTCTGTGAATTTGTGTTTATCCTGATAGTATATAAATCTTATACTTGGGGTTCTTTTTGATGAGGTTCTTTTCCTTTTTTTGCCTTTATATATATATATATATTTTTTTTTTTCTCTTCTCATATACTTTTATTAGTCTTTTGTTTGTTTTTGTTCGTATACTTCATAAATCTTACCTTAGGGCCCATTTGGGCTGAGCCTTCTCTTTTATCTTCGCCTTTTTTCCTGTCTCTCTCTTTTTTTCTTTTTTCTTTCATTTGGGTGGGGACTCCTGACTGCTCAGAAGCATTCCAGGGTGCACCTTGACTGCACCATGACTGATGCATCCAGCTACATCCATTCAGCCATCTCTCACCAAAATGACTAGGAGGAGGAATGCCCAGCAGAAGAAAAATTCAGAGGATGGGCCTTCTGCAACAGAGCTAATGGCTATCGACATAGACAATATGTCAGAAAGGGAATTCAGGCTAACAATTATCCAGGCAATAGTTAGGTTGGAAAAAGCCATGGATGACCAAACGGAATTCATTAGGGCAGAACTGAAAGCCACCAGGGATGATGTTCACAATGTTAGGGCAGAACTGGAGGCCAACAGGGATGATGTTCACAATGCTCTCAATGAGTTCCAATCTAATCTAAATTCTCTAAAATCTGGGGCAACTGAGACAGAAGATAGAACTAGTGATCTTGAGGACAAACAGAGAGAAAGGATCAGGAGGAAGCCTAGAACAAACAGCTTAGAAGCCACGAAAACAGAACAGGAAAATAAATGATGCCATGAAATGTTCCAACGTCAGAATTATTGGAATCCCTGAAGGGGAGGAGAAAGAAAGACTTCTAGAAGATATAGTGGAACAAGTTACCCATGAAAATTTTCCCAAATTCGTGAACCAGCATTCATGTACTAGAGGCAGAACAGTCTCCCCCACAGATTATAGATTCTTGAAAGACCTTGAGACACCTAATAGCAAGAATGAAGAATTATAATTTTAGGCAGGCCCTCTTGAAGGCAGCTAGGACAAAGAAGCTCCTTACATACAGAGGAAAGCTCATCAGAATAACATCAGACCTGTCCACAGAAACCTGGCAAGCCAGAAAGGGCTGGCAAGATATATTCAGGGCACTAAAGGAGAAGAACATGCAGCCAAGAGTACTTTATCCAGCAAGACTGACATTCAAAATGGATGGAAAGATAGAGTTTCCAAGACTGGCAAGGCTTAAAAGAGTATGCGACCACCAAGCCGACACAACAGGAAATATTAAGGGGTGTTCTATAAAAGAGGAAAAATCCCAAAAATATCACTGAACAGAAATATAGAGACAGGGGCACCTGGGTGGCTCAGTGGGTTAAAGCCTCTGCCTTTGGCTCAGGTCATGATCTCAGGGTCCTGGGATCGAGCTCCACATCGGGCTCTCTGCTCAGCAGAGAGCCTGCTTCTCTTCCTCTCTCTCTGTCTGCCTCTCTGCCTACTTGTGATCTCTGTCTGTCAAAAAAAAATAAATAAAATCTTTAAAAAAATATACAGACAATCTACAGAAAGAAAGACTTCAAAGGCAACATGATGTCATTAAAAACGTATCTATCAATAATCACTCTCAATGTGAATGGCATAAATACGCCCATAAAACGACACAGGGTTGCAGACTGGATAAAACGACAGGACCCATCCATATGTTGTCTACAAGAGACCCATTTTGAACCTAAGGATACACCCAGATTGAAAGTGAAGGGATGGAGAAGCATCTTTCATGCCAATGGGCCTCAAAAGAAGGCCAGGGTAGCGATTCTCATATCAGATAAATTAGATTTTAAATTAAAGACTGTAGTCAGAGATACAGAAGGACACTATATCATTCTTAAGATTTTATTTATTTGTCAGAGAGAGAGAGCAAGAGAGCGAGCACAGGAAGACAGAGCGGCAGGCAGAGGCAGAGGGAGAAGCAGGCTCCCTGCTGACCAAGGAGCCCAATGTGGGACTTGATCCCAGGACGCTGGGATCATGACCTGAGCTGAAGGCAGCCGCTTAACCAACTGAAGCCACCCAGGCATCCCAGACACTACATCATTCTTAAAGGGACTATCCACCAAGATGATCTAACAATTGTAAATATTTATGCCCCCAATATGGGAGCAGCCAATTACATAAGAAAACTATTAATCAAGATAAAGAGTCATATCGATATGAATACATTGATAGTAGGAGATCATAAAACGCCTCTCTCAGTAATAGTCAGATCATCCATGCAGAAAATCAATAAAGAAACAATAGCATTGAATGACACATTGGATCAAATGGACCTCATAGATATATACAGAACATTCCATTCTAAAACAACAGAATACTCATGCTTCTCAAGTGCACATGGAACCTTCTCCAGAATAGACCACATGCTGGGTCACAAATCAGGACTCAACCGATACCAAAAGACTGAGATTATTCCCTGCATATTCTCAGATCACAATGCTTTGAAACTGGAGCTCAACTACAAGGAAAAGTTTGGAAGGAACTCAAACACCTGGAAGCTAAAGACCACCTTGCTTAAGAATGCGTGGATCAACCAGGAGATCAAAGAAGAACTTCAACAATTCATGGAAACTAATGAGAATGAAGACACTTCAGTCCAAAACCTATGGGATACAGCAAAGGCGGTCCTAAGTGGGAAATACATAGCCATCCAAGCCTCCCTCAAAAAAAATTGAAAAATCCAGAATATACCAGCTGTCTCTACACCTTAAAGAACTGGAGAATCAACAACAAATTAAACCAACTCCACACACAAGAAGGGAAATAATCAAGATTAGAGCAGAGATGAATGAGGTAGAAACTAGAGATACAGTAGAACATATCAATGAAACTAGAAGCTGGTTTTTTTTAAAGAATCAATAAGATTGATAAACCATTGGCCACACTAATCCAAAAGAAAAGAGAGAAAGCTCAAATTAATAAAATTATGAATGAAAAAGGAGAGATCACAACTAACACCAAGGAAGTAGAAACAATCATCAGAAGTTATTATCAACAGTTATATGCCAATAAGTTAAACAACCTAGATGAAATGGATGCATTCCTGGAAAAATATAAACTCCCAAAATTGAACCAGGAAGAAATTGACAACCTGAATAGACCGATATCTAGTAACGAGATGGAAGCAGTGATCAAAAACCTCCCAAAAAACAAGAGCCCAGGACCTGACGGATTCCCTGGGGAATTCTACCAAACTTTCAAAGAAGAAATATCACCTCTT
>PISX010021674.1:0-33177 GCA_004024625.1 Mellivora capensis
AAAAAAAAAGATTTAAAAAAAGAGTTTTTAAAAAAATTCAATTGTGTCATTAACTACTGGAGTTAGCCTAGATCCCTTAGGTTCAGGCATCTATGCCAGAAGATTGTCCTCCACTTCAGGTGCCAGCCACAAGTCCCAGGGTGTCCCCTGTACCTCAGACCAAGTGGCTGTAAATTGGGGGTTCCCATAACCCTGTTCTAAGGTTCAGTCATTTGCCATAATGGTTCACAGAACTCAGGGAAACCATTTTTTGTATTTACTGGTTTATTATAAAGGATACAGACCACAACCAGTTGAAGAGGTACATAGGGGCAAGGTCCAAAACGGTCCTGAGCACAGATGTTTCTGTCCCTGTGGAGTTGGGGTGTGCCACTCTCCTAGCATGTAGATGTGTTCATTGATTCAGGAGTTCTCCAAATCTCATAATTGAGACATTTTTTAGGGGGGCTTTATCACGTGGGTGCAATCAATTTTTAACTCCATTTCCAGCTCCTCTCGACTCTAGAGGATGAGAGAATGGGGCTCAAAAGTCTAAGCTTCTGATCATAGCTTAGTCTTTCTGGCAACCAACCCCCATCCTGAAATTTGGAGCCCACCAAGAGTTGTGTTGTTAGAGCACAAGACATTCTTATCACCCAGCAGATTCTAAGGGATTTAGGAGCTCTATGTCAGGAATTGGGAGCAGAGACCAAATATATATCTTATAATGTCATAGTTCCTCAAAATATATGTTGAATGAAAGTGTCAATGCCTGAACTGTGATTTGGGGATCTTCTGAGAAAAGGAAGTAAAAGGAACACTTCAGTAATCATAAATTATACATTATCTTTTATGATTAAAACAATGATTTTTTATTATCAAAACATATTATCTAGTTAAGACATGTGAATACCAAACTAGAATTAGGAAGTATTTAAAAACTGGTGCCCTCTGAAGAGAGAAATGCAAGTTCATTACCAATTCTACATGAAACCAGCTAATGTTACAAGAAAGATCTCTAATACAGACATTAAGTAGTGAATACTGAGCAATTACCCTATAGAATAATGGGTTTAAGTACAAGAAAACAGATCCTACAAAGTGTGATTCTCCTGGGATGCCTTTGCTGATGACATTAGTTTATGCAGTTGACTAAAAACCAGATACAAATACGATGCATGTTATTGTTGGAAGTGTCAGACATTACACACCGTTGACATAACACATCACCCTCTCACCTAAAGCATCTGTGGGGAAGGTGAAAGAGGTTAGTAGGAAGATCCAGAGCCTAATTGTCATTACAAATTCTGACTCCATTTGGGGCCTCTAAGGGTGATAAAAACACACTAAGGATAAGGCATCAAGAAATAAAATAAAGGTATAAAGTTTCAATGGTTTATCAGAATGGAAATCTGTAGCTCACACATTAGAATTCTAGGAGCAAAAATTTAAATTCTGAATAAGTCCTATATAACCAGCTTTTCGAATACATTTCTTACATATAAGAAGTTGTATATCATCTCCTATCTCTGAAAGATAGTAAAAATGAAAGTTCAGTCTGGCCTAGTTTATTCCTGAGTTTAAAGCCAGATAAAATCCTGGGTCAAAAAAAGAAGTGTTTTGCTCATATTTACTTTACATGAATACAGTAAAAAGCACCTGGTTTTCAAAATGTATCAAAATGGTACACCTTAGAATATGTATTAAGAAAACTCATAGACCCTTCATCATTTACAGTGTTGAATAGTGGTCTTTATTTATTCTTTAAAAGTGTTGTTTAGAAATAATCAATTCTAATACCAGAACCATGAAAAGGAAATCCTGAAGGAAGATCCTAAAACCTCTGACTATCCATTTTCACATTCTTAGAGGTCACTGTACAGAAATGGTAAAGGTTTGGGTGTGAGTTGCTTTTTAAGTAGCATCCAGACTGTGTCCATTCTGATTGGCTGTGAAGTACAGGATGTTAAGGGCACAAAGGTGGCCTTTTTCCAGTTTTAGCAGCAGTAGCTACTTCCAGTCCTAGTAATAGGCTATGGGTGAGAATGTTTTGGGTGGTTCAGCAATTAAACTGGATGGATTCCAGGGCTGGTCTGGTGGGTTCCCTGATTTGTTCACATCCCTGATAGGACTGCCGAACAGAGACTGAAGCCCCCATGGAGCTTCAGGGGTGGTCCTGTCTCCCTAAGAACCCTAGAACCATGGAAGACATAGGCCGAGTCTGTGTTCCAGTGAGTCAGGCTTGCTCTCTGTCCCAGTCATCTCTTGCTGTGTCTCAAACCACCCAGAACTTAGTGGCTTAAAACAATGGTTTTGTTCCGTGGGCGTCTCCTGCCATGGCAGTCCGATGCTAGTAGGGCATGGAATCATCTGAAGGCTTCTCTCCCATGTCCAGTGACTGCGTTTGGATATCTTGGAAGCTGGGAACTGGTCAGGCATCTCTGTTCTCCATGTGGCTTCTGGAGCTGCCTCACAGTCGGGTGGCCTGAGGAGAGGCAGACCTCTGTATGGGGCTGGCTTCCTTCGCAGCAGCCGTGGGGCAGGACAGGAGGCGGAAGCTGCCAGCCCCAAGACCAAGACCCCGAAGCCAGCACAGCTTCCACTATTGGCTAAAGCAGTCAGAGCTGCGCACATGCAGGGGGAAGAGACATAACCCTTAGGTTATGGACAGGTGCCTAAGAATTTGGCCACCATTAATCCTCCACAGTCTCCAGCCAGCACCCCAAGGGTTTGTTCATAGTTGTATCTTATCCCAGTCTGGCCTCACAAGGAGCCACTTCGCATTCATGTAGCTCTTTGTGCATTGACCAGAAAGTTCATGTACAGTCTCTCAATTTGTCCTCCCAACCCCTCGGTTGGGATAGCAGGTTGGGTAGGAGGGCAACTGTGGCGCAGAGTTAAAAGCCAAGGACCACACAACTTGCTGAGGACAGAACTGAGGCACAGATCCAAATCTCTGGACTCAGTCTTTGTTGAGGGATTCGGGTTTGTTTGTTTGTTTGTTTGTTCATTCTGCTCTCTGACACGTCTAGGGCTGCAGGAGCGGAAAACACATTTCCCTTTGGTTGAACATTTGGCCACAGATCTTTGCAGGTCAAGCTCAGGGCGCAAACAAAGGAAACAAACGTTAACACGCCTGCTCAGTCCAGCAAGGACTCTGGAAGCCGGTGTACCGGCCTTCACTCTTGGGAAACTCTCTCCGGATCATCCAGCGGCAGCAGCTGGGCAGGATGGCAAAGTCGGCGAGGTCCTGGGAGCCGAAGCGCCAGGTCGTATAGCACCTGTAGGCACAGTGCCGCAGCCGGCTGTTGGCACTGTCATCCAGCACCAGCAAGGGCTCCTGGTAGAGCAGGAGGGACTGCAGGACCTGTCGGGACAAGACAAGCTTCCTGAAGGGCTCTGAGGTGGTGATGCAGGCACCAGGCTTTTTCCGACAGCACAGCTCTTCCAGGCATCTGTGGCTCTCGGGGAGCTGGGACGGGAGGCAGTGTCCACACTGGCACCAGTCTGGGCTGTTGCTGGATATAGGAGTCGCTTCCCTACTTAGCGGCTGCATCTCCTCTGGTTGCCCAGGAGTAGGGGATGGGTCGTGGAGAGACAGGGGCAGCCTGGACAAGTCCATGAAGTCCGTTGAGGGTCTCTGAAAAAGTTGTTAACAAACCCATCAGCAGTGACAAACTCTAAGGTTCTAGATTCCTTAATTTTGGTATTAACTTATAAAATTACACTTAATATCACATTAATACCAGTAGCTGTCATTTATCAAATGTATATATCAAGACTATACCAGTGTTTTATAAATTTGCCCTGTTTAGCCTTTGAAGAACCTTGTGAGATATGTGTCCTTCTCTCCATTTTACAGATTTGGAAAGTGAAAATCAGACACACCAGGCCTCAAGGCAGGTATCACCTGCTTATGGAGACCTTCTTGCCCTGATCCCTCTGATCTAGGTAGTTCCCCTCCACCCAGGTCACTCTTAGCGCGTCATGAGATTCGGTGTTCTTCACAGTACTTGTCACTATCTGAAATGATCCTACTCATTGATATGTCCTCTTGCTGGTTCTTCTTCCACTTGAAAGCAGGGAGGGGGGCCCTGTTTGCTTTGTCACTGCTGTATCCCCATTACCTAGGCCAGTATCCAGCACATAGTAGACAGTAAATATTTGTTGATTTTGCTCTACTGTCTCCTCTTCCACCAGTCTCTCTCTTCTAGCAAATCCATTTATTATCCTCCAAGAGAAGTTGCCATAATTGACATCATTTATATCCGTTCTTTGTAACATATACCTTCATCCATCAGGCAAAGTTTGAGTCAGTACATTAAAATTAAATAGTTTCTATACATGAGCACTTAGAGCAGCACGATTTATAATAGCCAAAGGGTAAAAACAACCCAAATATCCATCAACAGATGAATGGATAAAAATTTAATGTCCGAAACCTTTATTTTCAGGGATCATTTCTATACTTTGTTAAAAAATATGTCACGTCCTTACGGTGGAGTATTATTCAGCAAAAAAAAAAAAAAAAAAAGGAGCAGTGTACTGACACCTGCTACAACATAGATGAACCTTGAAGCCATTATGAAAAGTGAGAAAAGCCAGTCACAAGAAGGCAAATACTGTATGATTCTCTTTATATGAAATGTCCAAAATAGGCAAATCCATGCTGACAGAAAGCAGATTAATGATTGCCAAGAGCACCTGGGTGGCTCATTGGGTTAAGCGTCTGCCTTTGGCTCAGGTCATGATCTCAGGGTGCTGGGATCGAGCTCCAAGTCAGGCTCCCTGCTCAGCGAGGAGCCTGCTTCTCCCTCTCCCTTTGTTGCTCTCCCTGCTCATTCTCTCATTCTCTCTCTCTCTCTCAAAAAAAAAAAAAAAAAAAAAGGATTTCCAGGGATTAGGGGGAGGTGGGTGTGAGTAATGGCTGTTGAATGGGTACAGACAGGGTTTCCTTTTGGGTTGATGAAAAAGTCCTAGAACTAGATAGTAGGATGGTTGCACAGCATTGTGGATAAACTTTTGAATTTTAAGTGTCACTGAATTGTATGCTTTACAGTGGTTAAAATGGTAGATTTTATGTGTGTTCCCCCTTACCGCCCCTGAGTTCATGTAGCACCCAAACCCGATAAGGACATTACAAGAACGGAAAAATTTTGGCCAGTCTCTTTCAATAAGAGACATGAAAATCTTAAATATTAGTGAATCAAATCCAGCAATAAATATATAAAGTAATATATTACTTTCAAATTGATTTTATTGCAGGAATGCAAGGTTGGCTTAATATTTGAATATCAATTTCTGTAATTCACCACATAACGGAAAAAAGAAAACTCATTGATAATTTTTTGAAAGGCAGAAAATAGCATTATTTTAAAATTCAGTATTAATTTATAACAAAAATTCTTAGCAAACTAAGAATGGAGGGGACTTTTCTTAATCCAGTAAAGCATTCTTTAAAATTCTACAGCAGGGGCACCTTGGTGGCTCAGTTGTTAAGTGTCTGCCTTTGGCTGAGGTCATGATCCCAGGGTCTGGGGATCAAGCCCCACATCAGGCTCCCTGCTTGGCGGGAAGCCTGCTTTGCCCTCTCCCACTCCCCCTACTTGTGTTCCCTCTCTCGCTGTCTCTCTCTCTGTCAAATAAATAAAATCTTAAAAAAAAACAAAACCCTACAGCAGATACTAGAGTGAAATATGAAAAGCTTTCTTCCTGAGATAAGGAATGAGACGAAAAGATGTTTGCTATGACCACTTCTAATCAGCATTGTACCGGAGGTCCTAGCAGGTGTAATGAACACCAGGAGCTGGAAGAGGCAAAGAAGGATCCTTCTTTAGGGCCTTCAGAAGCCCTACCAACACCTTGGTTTCAGACTGCCAGCCTCCAGAATTGTGAGAGAATGAATTTCTGTTGTTTTCAGCTACTTAGTTTGTGGTGATTTATTATGGCAGCTGCAGAAATTATACAGTGAAGGTGTCCAGCAATCGGAGCTGCTGTGGAGAGCAGGAATTAAAACACCCCCTTTAGAGAATGGTTTGATAGTGTCATATGCCGGCCTTCTGACCCAGCGGGTCCACTTGTAGGCACCATATGTTTACCATGGCAGCTTTACTGCATATCCGCTCCAAACTGAAAGCTACCCAAATGTCCATCAACAATAGAAGGGATAAATAAATTGGATGTTTATAAAATGGAAATTATACGAGAATGAACTATTTCTATATGCAGTATCATGGATGGCTCACAAAAAAAGAAGTCAGACACTCCATAAAGTATATACTGGGTACATACAGGATTCAAATTTTAGAAAATCCTGGAAGAGATGAAACTAACTTTTGGATACAGAATAATGATGATGTTTAAGGGAAAGTAGTGATTGGGTGGAGGCGTGAAAAGGGCTTCTGCTAATATTCTGAGTTAACATGTGTTTACTGTGTTAAAATTCGTCAATTGCAATTTATACAACTTTGTGGCTATATTTTTATTTATTTATTTTAAAGGTTTAATTTATTCATTTGAGAGTGAGAGAGAAAGAGCACAATAGTGGGGTGAAGAGCAGAGGGAGAGGGAGAAGCAGACTGCGCACTGAGCAAGGAGCCTGATGTGGGGCTCAATCCCAGGACCCTGAGATCATGATCTGGGCTGAAGGCCGATGCTTAACCGACTGAGCCACCCAGGCGCCCTTTATATTTTTATTTAATAGTAACTTTTCTTTAAAAAAAAAAAAAAGACTAAATGTTTTAACTTACTGGGATGTTTTCACCTTCGACATTTTGTAGACTTTCCCCAAGTAGCTGCTGGTCCACCATCCTGATGTGGGGTTCATCCACAAAGGACACATATTTTAATGTCTAGAAAAAGAGAGTTAAAAATCTTACCCATTTTTGTACAGAATTATCAACAGTCACATACCTGAACAGGTCTAAAGGCAAGTGTTATTGCTATTTACCAAATGACAAACTGTTAGAAGCTGACCAAAAACTCTTACTAGCCAAGAATGAATGATTTCTGAGTCCCAAGGTGACTCAGCAGTAGAACCCTATGCACCTTAATATGTGGGCTCAGAGTTTCCACAGCTTCCTGCCTGATGATTTTAGGCCTCCCGTGTGCTATGTAAAAGTCCTCTGTTATGTTCCCTCAATTTCAGTAACTCTACATCGAGTATCTCCCGAAAATTTTACTGTTGCAACTTAAATCATTTATATTTTTGTTGAATTTCATCCCATCTTGGGCCATGAAATGGTAATTATTTTTAGTTGCAAAAATGAGCTTTCATTTCACATTATATAATACATGTCCAAGTGGCCAGTGAATTGTGCCTTCAAGCTGCTGGGAAAGGACAGTAATGTTCTTATGAGGGAAAGACAAAGAAACCTCCTTTGTTGTTTGAAGTACTGGAGATTTCTCCTTGATTAGGGGAAATCATGGAATCAAGTAGAGGACCTGCTTAGTAGAAGCCAAATTAAACTAATCAAAACAATCCAGATGAGCTCAAATTCCATCTGACTTGTCTCCCATCCTAGGCTCCTTTGCAGAAAGACTCACTGTTGTCACTTTTGTGTGTGTCCAGTAGCTTTTTGTATGTATATATTATCCTCCCTACACCTCTTCATGCATGCATATAATAAATGTATAAACTATATAGGATGTATATGAAGTGTATAGAATGTATGCATGTATATATATGATTATATATAGGTACACATGTAATGTACATGTAGAAAATTCATAGGATGAGTTCATATGTGTAGTGGTCTTTTAGCCTATATACCACCATATATATCGTTCTATAGTTTGGTTTTTTCCTTTCAACCACACGTTTTGGATATTTGCTCATGCTAGTACCTGTAACATAGAGGTTATGAAGATGGATTCTGAAACCAGCCTGTCTGAGTTGGAATTCCAGCTCCCCCACCTACTAGTTGTATGACTGTAGGCAAATTATTTAACCCTCCTGCACCTCAACCTCCTCATCTTTAGAAAGGTGACAGCACCTATTTATAGGGTTGTTGTGAAGAGGCAATGAATTAATACATATAAAGCACTTTGAAGTACTGTATAAACGTTTGCTCTTATTATTAGCCACGTATTGTTTTAAACTGGTGCCTGGCACTCCTTGCTATGGGCTGGTCACGGTTCCTTTCACCGTCCACCAGTTGGACATTGGGTAGATGCTCTTCCTTGAGGGTAGGTATGGAGAAGTGGAAATGCCAGGCTGTAAAGTGTGTCCCACCTCAATGTTATTAAATACTGCCAAATTGTTCTCCAAAGTCACTATTTTTTTTGGCCGTACCAATTCAATAAATTGGACAAAATTGACAAGTCCTAGAACATCAACGTTTATTCTCCCTCTATCTTGCCTCTTCATTTTTGTTTCTGTTCTTCCCTAAGACCAAAGCGTTCACCTGAGAGGTGGTGGATCAGGGTAGAGTCTAGAGACTCGTCCACCGTGGGCTTACACCTGTGATTGGGCCTTATTTTTGCATGTTTCTCAGTGATATGACTGACTCTCTGGGTCATTTGGCACCTACTGAAGCAATGAGGCTTACCTGCTTTGGCTCCACAATGGGCTCACTCTTCTTCCTGTAGTAATATTCATTGACTGCACAGTATTTACAGCACTTGAAATAGGGATAAATGTGGGATCGACAGCAAGCACTTGAGTAAGTGCAGATGAGCAAGTCGATGAACACAGTGACCTGGGAAAAACCCAAATCAGTGCCATGTTAGTGAGATTTCTTTTTGCCAAATTGCTTTCCTAAAGCGCTGAAGGAGAATCCCTTACCAAACCAAAGTAGGAGAGGACTGAGCCAACATACACTGCCAACTGGATAATGCTAAATTTTCCTCCCTGAAAACAAATGGGAAGGTGACTTGGTTGACATTCAGAGCAGTAATCTTTTGCTCTACCGTGTAACTGTCAGCTCCAGCAGAGGAGGGAGTCTGTGGTCACAGCAACAGAGACTGCACACTGAAAATAGGTTTACTGTTCATCCTGTTCCTGCCTTCTGGGATGCACTCGAAAACATGACTTTTAAACAAAGAACACTGGAACCCACACACTAAGTTAGTTATTTTTCCAAACAAGGTGAGAGTTTCAGACAAGTTTTCCCTAAAAGTGGTTTGAGATTACCTTGGAAGCAGAGGGAAGGATGTGTGCACACTCTTCCCTTAGGTGTCCTCGTGGTTTTTCTTCTCAGTGATCTTTCCATCCTCTCAGCTTCTATTTCATTGACTCTTGTGTTGCTTACCACCATATGACATAACATATAACATAAACAATACACTTTTGGACAAGGCATCGTGGGCATCTGTGGATTTTTGCATGCCCAGCATCCCCTCCCTCCTTCTTGTGGAGGTGGAGACAACACCCCCATTTTCCTTTGGAGAACCATCTCTGTCCATACTTGGTCCATATAGTTTGAGGGGAAGAGGCTGGTTCAGGGCAGGTCCACAACCGGCTGTTGAGACTATGGTGTCACCTAAACATAGTGATTAGTTCAGCACAGGGCATGTGGCCCATATTGGGCCAGTCAGAGCCAATGGCATCTGCCTGAATCCTTTGCCAAATCTTTTAGCAAGGAGATGTTCTCTTTTTTACTGCGACTGCTGGGCCAGTAAGATATAAGGAGCTTCCTGAAACCACCCTGTAGACATGGCCAGCTAAGGATGATGCCAAAACAAGGGAGAATAGATGTAAGGAATGGAGAGAGGCAGATTCCTAAGGATGTTGTTTGACCATCTGGATCCAGCAATGCCTGAAGCCTGAAAACTGCCCCTTGATTTTTCACCTATGTGAGATTTAAAAAAAAAACACCATATTTTTTTTCTCTAAGCCTATTTGAGTTGGATTCTGTTACTTATAAAGTATTTTGCAAAAGGATTTCTTTCTTTCCCTCTCTCTTTTTAAGCATCAGAGTATTTTTAAAGTTGAATATCCAGTTTTTTTCCCACTTGCACTCTTGTACTCAGTAGATGACTTCTTCATGGACAGGACCCCAAAGACATTTCTTCCCCCTCTTATCCCACGGGCGAGATGCACAGTGCCAGCTAGTGACTATGACCGAAACATTCACCCCTTGAGGCACTACAGCAATAATTAGGGCAGTCCCAGGAATGGAGGTGCCAGTGGCTGGCAGCAGAGACTTACGGTGCCAAAAACCAGAATGTCAAAACGGATCCCGAAGACTTTTATCAGAGTCCGTTTTTCAACGTTGTTTTCCTTGTAGTACTTGGCGTATCTGTAGGAGGAGAAGGATCCATGTATATAAAGATCTGTCTGGGGGCACCGGGGTGGCTCAGTGGGTTAAAGCCTCTGCCTTCGGCTCAGGTCATGATCCCAGGGTCCTGGGATCGAGCCCTGCATCGGGCTCTCTGCTTCACGGAGAGCCTGCTTCCTCCTCTCTCTCTCTGCCTGCCTCTCTTGCCTACTTGTAATCTCTGTCAAATAAATAAATAAAATCTTAAAAAAAAAAAAAGTCATGTTTAAAAAAAAAAAAAAAGATCTGTCTGAACGTGCTGGTATTTCATGAAAGGAAAACCCAAAACAGGAGCCGAGCGAGTCTTCCTTGTTCATCTTCTAGCTCTGCTGCAGTTGGCAGAGGGAAGAACATAATCCAAACCCACAAATTACGCTCTTGGAACCAAAGCACCACTTCCCACATTGCCTCCTCTTCTTCCGCCATCACACAGTGATACAAAATCTGCTTTCCATTTAAGATTAAAATGAACGATTTTTAACCAATATAGTATTAACAAGTGGACAGATTAAAAAAAAGTTTTAGGTAAATTCAATGATTTCTTTTTTTTTCCTTTTTAAGATTTTATTTATTTACTTGACAGACAGAGATCACAAGTAGGCAGAGAGGCAGGCAGAGAGAGAGAGGAGGAAGCAGGGTCCCCGTGGAGCAGAGAGCCCAATATGGGGCTTGATCCCAGGTTCCTGGGATCATGACCTGAGCCGAAGGCAGAGGCTTTAACCCACTGAGCCACACAGGTGCCCCTAGATTCAATGATTTCTTAAGGGAGTTTGGCTTCTAGAACAGAGTAGGGTGGGAATCCTAGTTAGTAATGGCTTGATTGGGCCTAGTTGCCCTTCAGCCATCTGCTCTAATTACATTTTCTTAGATTCTGTATTTGTCCATTTGCATCTTTTATCACCAGGGGCAAACTAACAGCCGTAACTGTTTACATCTTCCCTGTGACCCAGCTTTGGCAAGCGCCTGAAAATCATGTTACAGACCCTCTGGCCAATCCCATATCCATATCCCCAACCACCTCCTCTCTCTAACCCTCACACACCGAGCCAATATTTCCCCTGTGCCAGGTCACTCAGGGCCAGGTACCTATAGCGAGAGACTGCTCCTGCGGCCCGGAGCATGCCCACATTACTTAAGCAGGCCAGTCCTAGGCTGTTGCCCTGTCCGGCGTTGCCTGTCCCATGGAAAACACAATGAAAGTTCTGGGCCCTGCTTTTCCCTTAATCCTTCCATCTCCTGACCAACCCCAGTGCTTCCCCTGTGGCCCTCTGTGGCATGGTGTGCCCCTCCTCTTTGGAAATATAAGAATAAACTTCTTTCCGTATCAGTGACCTCTCCACGTCATTACTCAGCCACCTTTATAAATTAAGACTCAGGCACAAATCACCATCGCCCCCAAAGACACAGCTCTCACCAGTGTTATAGTCAGGAAGAGCAGAATGTTTGGTTTTCATGGATAATTAGGAAGGCTTAAACCACATAACACAAGCCTTTTCAATCTGTCCCTCCCCCTTGCCACCTTTCAGAGATTGTTTTTAGGTAAGATATTTTCTTTCTGAGTTCTTAATTCGCAATCTATTTACAGGTGTGGAGAGAGAAGAACACAGAAGACAGATGCTCTGCCAGAATCCAGTCTGGAGCATTTGAAACTCCTGTTGGTTTTTTTTTTTTTTTTTTAACTCTCAAAATGGGATGTTGAGATCCGTTAGATATTCTTAGTTGCTTCAACACCTATTTCTGGCCAGAGAGGTTTTTATTTCCTTGCTTCTGATTGTTCCCATTCCATGACCGTTCCTTCTTCTGCTGTTGTACCGAGTGATTTCTTTTTGAATACACAAAGCAAAGGGTCTTGGGACAGTGGTTCTTGAACTAAGGATAAGAATCGCTTAGGAAGTGTGTTCAAAGGTCGATTCCTGGGCCTCATCCCCCAGACGGTGGTTTCAGAAGGTCTGAGATGTTTCTGGAAAGGTTCCAGGTGGATCTGGTGCACGTGGCCAGTGGTCTACACTCTGAGGAACACTAGGCCCTGAGCAGAATGTTTTTTGGACAGTGTAATGTTTTGAATAATGGCTCCCCAAGAAGATAGGTCCAAGTGCCTAACCCCTGTACCTGTGAGTGTGACCTTATTTGGAATAGGGTCTTTGCAGATGTGATGAAGGATCTTAAGATGAGATCATCCTGGATTTAGGGTGGATCCAATGACTGGTGTCTTTATAAGAGAAAGGAAAAGAGAGTTGGAACAGAAACGTAGAGGAGAAGCCCACATAAAGACGGAGGCAGACATTGGAGTGATGCAGCTTCAAGTCAAGGAACATGGGTAACCATAGGAGACTGGGAGAGGCAAGGAAGGATCTGCCCCTAGAGACCTCAGAGATTGTGTCCCTGCTGACTCCTTAATTTTAGACTAATGGCCTCTAGAGCTGTGAGAGAATATGCTTCTGTTGTTTTAAGCCACCAGGTTTGCCATCATGTGTTACAGCAGGCCCGGGAGACTGACACAGGCAAAGGCCCACTCTGAACCAGAGAAGTACGTCGGGCCTGCAGTGTGGGCCTGCCCTGCTTCATATGTGCTGTAAATAAATGGGACCACGTGTTTATCGAATAAGGACCTTTTGCCGTGGATCTTTTGGTAAACGACAAAATTTTGTAATGTGATCAACTTCTTCAACTTCCTATGTTTTAGGGAGTTCTGTTTGTTGTTGTTGTTATTGTTGTTGTTGTTTTATAAAACTCATTTAACCTGTAATTCCCTTCTCTCTCTCTCTCTCTCTCTCTCTCTCTCGTGGCTGTTTGCAAATAACCTGTCCAGTTATCCATCAGAACTTGACAATTTATTTCTGGCCAAAGATTGTTTCTGGGTCATTCCAGACAACAAATGCTCTAACATGTTGTTCTAAAAGAATATTAACATCATAACCACCTCGGTTCTTCAGAAAACTCAGATCTCTCCAGGAGCCAGTGTTCTTAGGCTTACCTCAGCAACTCAAAAGACATTTGCTAACATCTGTTTGGGACATTGCCCTGCCTGCTTCTGTAGACTGCTTACAAACAAAAACAAAAACAAAAACAAAAAACAAAACCCAGCCTGTGAAGGCAGTCAGGGGCCCACTGATCCAATTGTCTCTTCTTGCTAATGGCCATAAGTCTGTTCAGTCGAGCAGCAGGGAATATCAAAACGTTACCTCAACTAGGAGCTGCTTTCTGGGCCCTGGCTGAAACTCCACTGACCCAGAAGAGGCGAAAAGCATCCTGTGTCTTGATCTCAGCTAGCCTTTGGTCAAGGGTCTCAAACTCAAATGCCTACAGGGCCCAGGCAGGTGACAGAAGTGAGTGATGCAGGCCAGGTATTAGGCAAAAGGGAGTGGTGGGGACCACAGCAAACACACACACACACACACACACACACACACACACATACCCCTCTCTCTCTAAAGGGGATCACTGACCCCTCCAGCAGAGTGCTGCTGTGTGGGATATGAATCCGGAGTTGTCAAATGGCTTAGTCCCCCCCACCCCCGCCAAATAGTTAAAATTTTTGAGAAAAATAATAAGTCCAGATTTTTATGTAGAATGTCTCAACTTTCGAAACATTGCATAGGCAAAAAACAAGTAAACAAAAATAGACACATTTGAAGGCTGCCTGCCAGTTTATGGTGCTGCTTCGGGTAAAATGTAAAGAGACCCATTTGCTTGAGCCAATCCCCTCCAGAAGTCATTAGGAATGTGAGCAGAAGTGTTAGGAAGTGGTGAATGTGTGTGCACACACACACACATGGGCACTTTTGCCTATACTTCAATGTACAGATTAAGAAGCCACCTGATTTTACTCACTCCCCCAGGAAACTGGCAACCTGGTTGTAGAGACAAAATGTAGTCGGGTGAAACGTATAAGGAGGAAGTACATTTGGGGTGCTAGATGATCTGGTCTAGACTAGTGCTTCTCAGACATTAGTGTGCATAGGAATCTCCTGGGAATCTTGCTCCAATGCAGATTTTGATTCAGTTCATCAGGAGTGAGGTCTGAGGGATGCCTGGGTGGCTCAGTAGGTTAAAGCCTCTGACTTAGGCTCAGGTTGGGATCCCAGGGTCCTGGGATCCAGCCCCGCATTGGGCTCTCTGCTCAGCAGGGAGCCTGCTTCCCCCACCCCTGTCTGCCTGCCTCTCTGCCTACTTGAGATCTGTGTCTGTCAAATAAATAAATAAAATCTTAAAAAAAAAAAAAGAGTGACGTCTGAGATTCTGCATTATAACAAGCTCCCAGGTGAGGCCAGGCTGCTGGTTCCAGGACTACATGTTGAGTGCAGAGGTTCTAGATTGGTGGGTCTCACACCTGAGAGGCTCTCACCTGGGGGGCTTGTGAAGACCGTCCCCAGGGTGTCTGATTCAGCAGGTCCAGGGCAGAGCCTGCGAATGTGCATTTCTAACACGTTCCCAACACGTGATCCCGATTCTGCGCATTGCACTTTGAGAACCACTGGTCTGCACTGTTAATACTGAAGGTATTCAGAGAGGCAAAAACCAAGTTTTCCAAGGCGATTCCCCTAACAGGGGCTCCTGTCTGTGTAGTCGCTCTTCCTAACTAGGAAAGCACAAGCCTCAGAAAAGCACCTGATATTTACAGGGGTCCTACCCTCTGCTTGGAGAGGCCTTCTCTAGTCACTCCCCCCACTCCACCCCTCTGCTCCGCCCCAGACTTGCAGTACAGTATTTTGTTTGATTTTCTTCCCAGCATTTATCATCATCTGATGGTCTTATTGGAGCTGTTGGCTGTATTGAGGTATGGTTTACATATAATAAGGCACACAAGTCCTAAGAGTTGATTCAATGAGTTTTGACCAATGAATACACTGTATAACCTATACCCCTATCAGATCTAGAACATTCCATCGCCTCTGAAAACTCTCCTGGGCTCCTTTCCAATCAGTTCCTATTTTGCCTCCCCCATCCTGCACTCCCCAGAGCAGCACCCCCTGGTGTCTTTTATCATCATAGGAAAGTTGTTTTTCCTATTCCTGTATTTCATATAAATGCTGTGACTCGTTTCAGTCTAGCTCCTTTCACTCAATATAACATCGGTGGGACTCCTCTATGTTGTTGCATGTGCAAGCATGTTCACTTATACTAACTAGCGCTTTACTGTATAGATATACTACAATTTATTTCTCCAGTCACCTGTTGGACATTTGGGTTGTTTCTGGGTTTTGATAATGATGATGAAGGCTGTTGTGAATATTCATGTACAGATCTTTGTGCGGACGTATGTTTCCTTTCTTTACCTAAGGGTGGGGCTTCTAGATTAGATGTACATTTAACTTTATGAGAGACTTCCCAACGGTTCTCTAATGTGGTTGTACCATCTTACACTCCCACCAGGAAATAGGAGAGTTCCAGTTGCTTCTCCTCCTTGTCAGCCTTTGGAATTTCCAGCCTTTTAAAAATTTTTACCTATTCTGAGGGGTATACGTGGGTGTTTCTCATTGTGGTTTAAATTTGCATTTCCCTAATGACTGATGACGTTGCCTTGTTGGAGTTCTTAACTTACTTATATTTTTGTCTTATATGTTATATTGACTTACACTCATGTCCTACAAGAATATAAGCTAAACAGTAACTTTGTCCATTTTGTTTACCAATGTATACCCATTGACACAACAATATATTTTTTCTCTGATATATATTTGATGAATGAATAAATAAGGAGCATCAATATCAATTTCCTACTGGCCTCGTAGGCAAAGTGATTGTAGAGCCATTATTCTAGGGATGTAGTTGGCAACTCTTTTTAGAAAGGGAAGAGCATAAGCCTACTTTGTATCTGGAACCGAACAGCACAAAAGGATCAGCCATAATTACAACCGCCGAAACCTGCCTGGTATCCACAAGCAAGGAGAGCTCATGGAAGCTCAAACTTAAGGGCCAGATTAGTGCTGGGGCAGAGTTGTAGCAACAGGCTGAAGAAATGACCCAGTCATAGGAGGTAACACGAAAACGAAATTAGGATGGCATAGGATCACTACCGGGGAGAACTTAGGAGCAGAAGCATAACGCGCAGACAAAAGTAGGGTCAGCACTAAACCAGCACCAACCAGTTTCAGTGGTGAAGATGAAGCAGGATTCTGGTCAGCTCCTACAAGGTGGAAGTCCAGAAGTAAGCAGCATACAAGGTACACTACAAAGAACCTTAAAAGTCAGGCGAGGCTGCAGGTGGGGCAGCAGTGCGGTCTCAGGCGTCTTGAAGATGTTCTTACTAAAAGGACTTCCAATCAAAGGGGCAGCCTGAGTGCTGGCACGGGACACCCACCACCTCCCACTGCACACAAAGAAATGCAAGATAAGGTATATTTTTAAAGGTCATATTGATGTATTACTGAGCTCAGAACAAGGAAGAACATTTTCTAGGTGCTAGAATGAGTGGGGAGTGGGAACCGGAGCCATGTCTGGAGTCTGGAGTCTGTCCCATAGGAGGACCCCAACCAGCTCTGTATCTGGGGAGCTTCAGCCTTACCCTAGAAGTGTAAGGGAGCTGAGGCGGCAGGAGCCCTACCCAGGGAGGGAGCAGGGATAGGATAGTTTTAGCAGGGTGAAGACATCCAGTGCCCAGAAATTAAACCAAAAACTGGTTGATAATTGATAGATGCCATACAGTCCTACGGACTGCAGCATTATATAATCGCCCCAGAGGAATGCCTCCGCACCCACGGCACACACAGAACTTTGCACAAGACCTTTCCTGCTGAAACTCACCAACAAATACCTCAAAGCCTTGGAATAAGAAATCCCACCCAGGTCACTACAGATAATAGGTCAGTGTGAAAGGGGTTATACAGCAGGACGGACAGAAGGAATAGGATCCATAAGGTCAGAATGGACCTCACTGAAACAATAATGGACGGCTTTGAGAAAGAACTGACTATAAACCCGAGAAATGAAAAATACAGGCATAGGAAAAAAATTAAAAACCTGAAAGTGTATGATAAAATGTTACTCATCTTTGATCCAGTAATTCTACTTCTAGAAATTCATCCTAAGGAAACAATCTGGAACTCAAAGATTTATGTGCACAAATGTGCGGTGTAGAATTATTTGTAATAGAAAACCGGGAGGCACCCCAAATGTCCAGTAATGGAGGAATAGGCAAGAAAACCATGCGATGGGAGGAAAAGCATGTGAGTTTGGGGTTCAGAGTGACCTAGGTTATGGAGCCACTGTTAGCTGTGGGTTCTGAGCAAATCATTTCACCTTTCTCAGCTCTACCTGGGAACAATAATATCTACCTTCCAGGGTTGATGTGAGGTGATGACTTTGAGGGCCTGGTATATAAAAGACCCACCCTAGGTGGTGCCTCTTGTTATCATTATGCTCACACAATGGGATAATTAACGTGATGGTCACGAGGAATTCTGAATGACCCAGGGAATGGCAAAACACACACAAACACAGAATACCGGGTTATACATGTGATCTGCTCTCATAGAAGCCTCATGAAAGAATTGGTTAAAGGAAGGAAAATTCACCAGCTATCTTTGATTATCGCAGGGTTGAGGAATTATGGGTGATTTATATCCTCTTCTCTACGTTCTTCTCTGTTTCCCCAATTTTGTTTCTGTTTTACAAAGAGTGATTATCACTTTAATAATCAAAAAAGAAAAAATTCATACAAAAATCCAGTTACACCTAGTTCTTAGAGGAAGCTTTATGCATTCATCTTGTTGCCTTGGGAACCAAAATTAATTCTCACTGACTGCTGGAGATGCAATTCAGCAGGGCCTGGAGGTTTCTGGGCACTGTTACCTGAAGTTGTAGCCAGGGTACAAAGACTCATTGGTGGTCTTGTCGTCAAGGCGACGGAAGCTGTATTTTGGGCGGCAGCGATGGAACCAACTGTCCAGGTTGCAGTCCCAGTAGATCTCAATGCCCATGATCCCTCCCTGGGGAAGACAAGGAGACAGTCTTTAAGTCCTGCTGCACATGGGACGCAGCCACCAAACCTCTCCCTGCATAGGGATGATCCCTAAGGGAAAGGTGTTTTGTTTGTTTGTTTGTTTGTTTTTAAATTTTTTAAAAAATTTATTTATTTGTCAGAGAGAGAGGGAGAGCGAGCGAGCACAGGCAGACAGAGTGGCAGGCAGAGGCAGAGGGAGAAGCAGGCTCCCTGCCGAGCAAGGAGCCCGATGTGGGACTCGATCCCAGGACATTGCGATCATGACCTGAGCCGAAGGCAGCCGCTCAACCAACTGAGCCACCCAGGCGTCCCTGTTTTTTTTTAATATTTATTTATTTATTTATTTGACACAGAGAGATCACAAGGAGGCAGAAAGGCAGGCAGAGAGAGAGAGAGGAGGAAGCAGGATCCCCGCGGAGCAGAGAGCCTGATGTGGGCCTCGATCCCAGGACCCTGGGACCATGACCTGAGCCGAAGGCAGAGGCTTAACCCACTGAGCCACCCAGGCGCCCCCTGTTTTTTTTTTTTTTACAGGGAAACACAGATTGAAGTTTCAGAGCCATAGCACAGCCCCATCTAACACACACAGTGGCTGCAAACACATCTCCCTGCTCGTCCTCCCATCTGGGACACGCCCTCGTATTTATTTTCCTAAAATACAACTTTCAGTAAATCTCTTACATAATCTAACACCTTGAATGGCTTCCTCCACCCTCCCACCCCATTAAAGTTTGGGTTGAAGCTTGTTACGGTGGAATTCAGGGAACCCCATCACATATCTTTTCTGTTTTACCTCCTAACACTCCCCTGGAGAAAGCTCTTATTTCACCCTATCCACACTTACCCCTCAACACAACTGGCATTTTCATTTCATTTTTCCTTTTTTATAGCACAACTTATTTTTCAAATGGACAAAAAAAATAGTATCATTTACAGTATCTTAAGATACATTGCCTTTGAATGGGAGCGTCCTTTCCGGTACTTTGAGGTCTACAAGACGTATCTAGAAAATGTACTACTGTGGAAAATGACTGCTTAAATCGAATGGGGGAGGGTGGAGGGCCTGTGGTTTTTCTTTTTGATTAATTGCTGTAACACTGTCCTTCAGGTGGCTGAGGGAGTATCATGTTTTCTTTAGATATCACTAGGCACCAGAGCTCTCGCAGGACAATTTTGATGCTACATGAATTCTGCCATTTTGCTAGCACTGATATGGCTCTTGGGTCTACCACTCTATTAGAACTATTAACTCCATTCATATTAATTTTTGTTATGAATCTTACAGAGGGGGGTGCTTCTGGGTATTTAGGTCCACGTTCTATTTTAAGGGTGTATATTCGGTTTTCATAAATTGTTCTTGGAGACCCAATTATCATCCCTGTCCATCTTGTAAGTGTCATGTCTTCGTCATCTTCTAGACCCCAGCTAACTGTGCCATCTCCTATTCCTTTCTGGCCTTCTTCCAGTTCTTCCAACAGTTGAAAACTGCGAGGGACTTTTGGCTGCCATCTTACGTTGCTGTCCCTTCATCTCATTTTTTAAAAACAGCTTTATTAAGATATAGTTCACATACAATTTGTGCAAGTGTATTTAAGTGTATAATTCAACTGTTTTTAGTATATTCACATATATGTGTGACTGTCACCCATAATAAGTTTTACAGTTTCGTTGCCTCCCAAAAAACCCCTAAACTTTCATCAATGCCCCTTTCCACTCCTCCTGTCAGCCCTAAGCAACCACTAATTTACTTTGTATCTCTATAGAGTTGCTTATTCTGAACTTTCATATGAATGAAATCATATGTGATCTTTTATGGCTGACTTCTTTTACTTAGCATGATATTTTTATTTTTGTTTATTTATTTTTTTAAGTAGGCTCCATGCCCAGTGTGGAGCCCAATGTGGGGCCTGAACTCACAACCCTGAGATCAAGACCTGAGCCAAGATCAAGAGTCGGATACCCAACTGACTGAGCCACCCAGGTGCTCCCACTTAGCATAATATATATTTTTTTAAGATTTTATTTTATTTATTTTAAAGACTTGAGAGAGAGAGAGAGAGAGAGAGAGAGAGCCAGAGGAGGAACAGCAGGAGAGGGACAAGCAGACTCTGTGCTGAGACAGAGCCCAATGCGGGGCTCCATCCCAGGAGTCTTATGTCATGACCTGAGCTGCAAACAGGAGTTGGAGGCTTAACTGAATGAGCCACCCAGGCGCCCCTTAGCATAATATTTTTAAAGTTCACCCATATTGTAGCCCATATCAGTACTTCATTCCGTTTTATGATGGAAGACTATTCCATTGTGTGGATAGACTACATTTGGTTTATCTGTTTATCCTTTGATAGACATTTGGATTGTCTCTGCCTTTTGACTATTATGAATAATGCTGCTGTGAACACATAATGTATGAGTTTTTGTGTGGACATGTGGTTCATTTCTCTTGGGTATGTACTTAGGAGTGGAATTGCTAGGTACATTTGAACTTTTCGGTCTCAGTCCTTGTCTTTTCTCCCATTCAGATATTTCTCCTACCATCTCTCTAGCTAAATCATCATCATTCTCCTCCAAGACTCAACTTACATCCTTCCTTATCCATTCAGCCACCCCTATCCCCCTCAATTCAAGGTGATCCTTCTCTTCTCTGAACTTCTAAGGAATCTCTCTTTTTTAAAAAAGATTTTATTTGTTTCTTTGAGAGAGAGAGAGAGAGCATGAGAAGGGGGAGGGTCAGAGGGAGAAGCAGACTCCCCACTGAGTAGGGAGTCTGATGCGGGACTCAATCCCAGGACTCCAGCATCAGGACCTGAGCTGAAGGCAGTCGCTTAACTAACTGAGCCATCCAGGCTCAGATAGATAAGGAATCTCTTAATCTCTTACCTCTACTTGGTACTTCTTTCTTCCTACAAACATGTTGTGAGCACTGACTATCTTATTTCACTGGTTCTTAGACACCATTGCTTATCAGACGCATAGCTATCAATTAAACTGAAATTCTGTCAATCGAAAGCACTTTATGATTTCAGAAATATTAATATGTGAAAAAAAGTATGTCTTTGAATTGATGAAAGGTGGTATTTCAAGTATGCTAGAATCTAGGGATAAAAAGATGAGTAACAAGCAGACTCTGACTTGGAGAAAGGAGAAATACAGAATAATCACAATAGTCATTTATTGGCATGAAGCCAAGTACTCTGCATATTATTGTGAATATCTGATGTTTCTGTCATTCAGCATCCTTCTCCTGGTAAAAGTGCCTGGAATTTTCTTTGGGAAATGTCTCTCCCAGCTGAGTGGTTTGAATGGGACTGTCCCCTGTTCCAGCTCCAGGAGAGGCAACATGATCTAGGCCTGTCCAGTAAGGACCGTGTGTTCCTCTGGACCTGGTGACTGGTTCAGGAATAGGTATGTGGCCCAAGATAGACCAATCAGAGTCCTCTCTGAGACATTTTGCCAGAACCATAAAAAAAGAGGTCATCTGTGGGTGGGACCACTAGCCAGAGACTGTGACAATCCAGAGCAGCATTGTCCAGCAGAATCTTCTGCAGTGATGGAAATATTCTATATTCATGCTGTGCAATAAAGTAGCCAACTGGCCACATGTGACTATTAAGTGCTTGAAACATGGCTAGTATGACAGAGGAGATAAATATTTCACTTCATTTCAATTAGTTTAATTTAAAGAGCTTCATGTGGGGGCGCCTGGGTGGCTCAGTGGGTTGAAGCCTCTGCCTTCGGCTCGGGTCATGATCCCAGGGTCCTGGGATCGAGCCCCACATTGGGCTTTCTGCTCAGCAGGGAGCCTGCTTCCCTTCCTCTCTCTCTGCCTGCCTCTCTGCCCAATTGTGATCTCTGTCAAATAAATAAATAAAGTCTTTTAAAAAAATAGCTTCATGTGACTAGTGGCTACCATATCAGACAGCACAGTTGTAGGACTTTGCCTTGACATACGAATAGTCTGCCTATGAGTGACATCACCATTAAGGAAACAGCAAAGGGATGAAAGGAGTCAGATTCCTAATGACATCATTTGAGTTTCTGGATGCAGCCATGCCTACTGCTATCACATGCTTCATTCAGTCAACAAATATTTATTGAGTACCCATTATGCTGAGCATTACACAGAAATTAACAAAAAAGTCCAAAGATACCTGTCTTCATGGAACTTATGTTCTAGTCAGGGAAGACAGACAACAAACAAATGGATATGTAAAATATATACTATGTCAGGTAGTGCTAGGTGCTAGGGATTAAAAATAAACCTGACAAGGGCCATAGTGCCTGCTGGGATAGGGGTAGAAATTGAAATTGTCATTGTAAGGTTTTTTTTCAGGGGATGGGGGAGGAGAGAGAGAGTCTTAAGCAGGCTCCATGCCCAGTGCAGAGCCCGAGGAGGGGCTTGATCTCACAATCCTGAGATCATGACCTGAGCTAAAGTCAAGAGTTCGATGCTCAACCTACTGAGCCACCCAGGTGCCCCGAAATTGTCATTTTAAAGGTAGCGGTAAGGGAAAGCTTCACTGAGCTTATATTTGAGCAAATATTGGAAGCAGGTGAGGAAGACAGCTAAGGCTGTGTCTGGGGCAAGGCTGTTCCAGGCAGAGGGAAAAAGCAGAAGAAAACTCCCAAGGTGGGGTGCTCCCTTTCTAAAACAAACAAATAAATAAAATCTTAAAAAGAAAAGAAAAGAAAACTGAGGTACGAAAATGTTTTGGGTGTACTAGAAGGTCCATTTCCCTTGGTGTCTTAACATGAATTAATAATACATGGTTCTTTTTTTTCCCCTTAAGCCAATTGAGTTTGGTTTCTTTTTGCCCCCAAAATGTTTCTTTCTTTTTTTTTTTAAAGATTTTATTTATTTATTTGACAGAGATCACAAGTAGGCAGAGAGGCAGGCAGAGACAGAGAGGGAGAAGCAGGCTCCCCACTGAGCAGAGAGCCTGATTTGGGGCTCGATCCCAGGACCCTGAGACCATGACCTGAGCCGAAGGCAGAGGCTTAACCCACTGAGCCACCTGGGCGCCCCCAAAATGTTTCTTGATTGATTCTTTGCTTACATCATTTGAGTTGGATGTCTATAATGTGCAGCTGGGAGAATCTTGACTAACCCAAGTGTGGTGGCCTGAATAATGGCTCCCAATGGTCTTCTTAATCCTAGGTCCCAACCCTCGGCATCTTTGGATATAGTATTTTATATGGCACAAGGGACTGCAAATGTGATGAGCTTAAGGATCCTGAGATGGGGAGATTATCTTGGATTATCCAGATGGGCCCTACATGTTTCCTTTTATAAATGCTCTCTCTGAAAAAGACCAGTATCTTTGTAAGAGGGAGCCAGAGGGAGATTCGGCACAGAATAAGTCAATGTGACCACTGTTGCAAGATGCTATGCAGCTGGCTTCGAAGCTGGGAGAAGGGGCTGCAAGTGTCTAGCTCTAGAAGGTGGAAAAGGCCAGGAAATGGATTCTCCTGTGGAGCCTCTGGAGGGTGCATGGCCCCACTGATATCTTGATTTTGGTCTGTGAAACTGATTTGGGACTTCTGACCTCCAGAAGTGTAAAAGAAAATGTTTTGTTTTAAGCCACCAAGATCGTGGTGGGTTGTTAGAGCAGCCACAGGAACTCCTGCCCCAGGGATGTCACTCACAGGGTTGTTGTGGGATTAGATGTGGTGATGCAGGGCAAGGCCTTGGCACCATGCAAGGATGTACTGAATGCTCAGTAAAGGGAGCCTTATAACTAGGACCCAGGGGCCCAGCCTCTTGGCCATTTGACATCTTCCATCCCCCAACTCACACCCTCGCCATCCAAAGACACCACCAACCTGAATTGCCACTTCTGAAAAATTATCTCCTGTTTCTTGGAAGATTTCTCCTAGTTGGAAAATGGGACACTGTGGATTCTGAGTCTTGTGGAAGGTACAAGTGATGTTTACACCTGGCAAGATGTTTCTCCTGTATGAGAAGCAAGCAAGCAAACAAACATATTTTTGAAAACTGAGACCCATCTCTTTCATGGGAGTGACCCAGTTTGTGGCTGGGTTCCATGAGGGGCCCGAGGATCCTCAGCCCCCGGGATTCACACCCATGTGTGGTCCCCTCCCACCCTGTGCAGTGTCGGTCTGTGTGACTGTTAGCATGTGGCAGAAGTGATGGTGTATCACTTCCAGGCTTAAGTCATAAAAGCCTGTGGCTTCCATCTTGTTTTTTGTCTTGCTGGCTTGTTGTCTGTCCCTCTTAGATCACTTGCTCGGGGGGAAGCCAGACACCATTCCCAAGGACACTCAAGCAGTCCTGGCGGAGGTCCATATGGTGAGGAACTGAACCTCCTGCTGACAACCAGGTGAGTGAGCTTGGAAGAAGATTCTGGTCTCAGTCAAGCCAGAGACGACTGCAGTCCCCACTGACAGCTTGACCGCAACTGGAGAGACCCTGAATCCGAACCATCCATAGAAGTCATTCCCACATTCCTTACCCCCAGACACTGCAGGAGATAATAAATATTTGTTGTTAAGCTTCTAAATTTTGGCATAATCCACTACACAGCAGTAGGTGGCTAATGACCAGACATTCTGGGCACTTACGTGGTGTAGTTGTGGCCAGGAAAGTCGATGTTATTCTTGATGAGCACAGTGAAGTTTTCGGCACTGTTCAAGAGTGCGGGCCTGAGAGAGAGGCGAAATGGGGATCAGTGGGCCAATGGGACCGCAGGCTTCTGGTTTCTGACTTGGGTCATTGCAATGGGTAAAGAGAAATATAGTCTAGTGGGCAAAATTTTCCTAAAAATCTAAAAAAGAGGAAGAATGTCTCTCTTCCTGAGACCCCCGTGGCGTTTACTATAACCCTTCTCACACTCTGATGTAATTGTGTGTTTACGATATGTGGTGATGTACTGGTAAATGGTTAAGGTCTCCAGGGGGGAAGAAAAGCTCTGATATGTAGCATTTACTGATTAGTGTAAGCACTCCCATCATGGCTGATCTCAAGCCACTAGTGGGTATCACTGAACTTGGAGTTGGGAAGGGATGAGCATAATTGGCTCAGAGTCAGTATAAGCCAGCTTCAGCAGTCCCCTGTTTGTATCTTTCCCTATAGGCTTGGATTCTTTCTATCTTGGCATCCCTGGCCTTAAGCACAGGGCCACACATGTAGAGTTGGCTCTATCAGTCATAGGTTGATAGGCTCTGGGTGGCATAAATTCTCCATGAGTTAGAGGAGCCCAAATCCTAGACTTTAGGAAGGTCCACCCACAACCCATTGATTCATTCATTTGACAAATATTTATTGGGCTAGGCATGGGGCTAGGCACTGGGAATATAGTGATGAACAAGACAGTCAAGGTTTTTGTCCTTATGCAGTTGACAGTCTGCTAAAGATGGAGAGAATTGGCTGTGGATAAAGAGTTACAGCTGGTACCTTATTGTTGGCAGGCCTGAGTGGGTGGCAGATATATATAATGGGAGTAGCACCAGGAAAGGATGGAGGTATTTGGAAGAGAGTACCAAAAATGATCTGCTTTTTATCCCAGAATTGCCAGAGCCCGGCTTTGCCTCTATTTAGGATATAACTATAGAGAACACTATGGTTTTTGCCTGCCCAGCATCCGTTCCCCTCTGTTAGAAGCGCCTCAGTTTTCTCCCTTTGAGAAAGCCTGGTCTCTTCCACTTTCAGCCCAGAGGGTAGGGTGGGGAGCAGTCCATTTCCTGCCCATCCTTATAGGCCCCAGGGTGGACAAGTGACCCAGAGCTGGCTAGACAGAATAACCCAGTCCTTTCATGGCTATAGTAATTGGTTGATAGATTGTCACATGATTTAAGCCAATGAAAACATTCTAGGACTTTTGTAGGAAATACTGGAAAAAGAAAAACTCATTTTCCGTAGGATTGCTAGTAGTAAAGACAGTGTAAACCTGGGGTTCCCTGGACCACAGTGTGAGGAAAGCCAAAACAGAAGAAAGAATAACTGGGGGGTGGGATGGGGATTGGAAGAAACAGAAAGAAAAGAATCTTAATGACATCATTTTTATTTGAAGCCTGGATCAAGCCTTACCTGAAGCTAATACTTCTGGACTCCTCATTTACAGAAATTTTATTTTATTTTATTTTTAAAGATTTTATTTGCTTATTTGACAGACAGAGATCACAAGTAGGCAGAGAGTCAGGTAGAGAGAGGGGGGGAAGTAGGCTCACTACTGAGCAGAGAGCCCAATGTGGGGCTCGATCCTAGGACCCTGGGATCATGACCTGAGCTGAAGGCAGAGGCTTTAACCCACTGAGCCACCTAGGTGCTCCAGAAATTTTAAAAAATAATAATAACATTGTATTTTTTCTGAAGCCAGTTTAAGTTGTATTTCTGACATTTGCATAAAAAAATCTTATTTACACAGATACCTATACATGCCAGACTGTTTACCTTTAGAACATTCTAAATCCCATGCTTCCTGGGCAACATTCTAAGAATAAGAGGACTTGAAACTTGAAGGATCAAAGCCCTTTATTCCTCTCTTATGACATTTTTAACTTTCTGCCTTGAATTATAGCTCTCTGTGCACATGGCTTATCTCTGATTAGACTGCAAGAGGCTTGGGAATCTGCTCACTGTCTGGGTCTGCTTGTATTTTTAGCACAGTCTCTTGTGCATAGTTACATATAGAATAAATATCTAATACCTCCTATATGGTATTGGATGTGTTGACTGAATGATTAAATGAATCATTCTAGTAATCCCTTTGCATAACATATGAGGAAACTGAAGTTCAGGGGATTGGTTGCCCAAGGTCATATAAAACCGTGCAGTCCAAGGACCTGCACGTTGGAGATGCCCAGTATTTCTCTGATGAATAAGTTGGTAACTGAAAACTACAGGCAATCAAGAGGCCTCTTGCCTTGAACCGATAGTTCTCTCAGGCCCTGGGCAATTCTTCCCGTGAAAAAGAAACTTCTCTGACCTGAGTGATGAAGTAAACCTGGGTGGTGCCATTAATGATTGAGGACCGGACAGGCTGACACTGCAAACGCTTCTCCATAAGGGAAGCCTTTGCCTAGACCTTCTAAAAAGTCACCTTGGGGTAATCTTCTCTTTGCCCCAAAGATGCTGATGGTGTGGTTTTGAGTCACATTCATCTAGAGCTGTGTTCTCCTGTACAATATCCCCTAGGCACGTGTGACTATTAAAATTGAACTTAAATTAAAAATTCAGTTGCTCAGTTGCAGTCACCACATTTTAAAGTGCCCAATGGCCACAAAAAAAAAAAAAGCCACCTAGTGGCTACCATATTGGACAGTGCAGGTACAGGACATTTTCATCATTGCAGAAAGTTCCATTGCACCGTGCTGGTCTAGAACCACCACACTTCTAGGGGCGGATCATTTGTGTGTGTGTGTGCATGCGCATTATTCAACACTTACTATAAACCAGGCATGGGGCTCACTTTGCTTTTGAGGTACAAGTATTATCTCATTTAATTCTCACAACAGCGCTATGAGTGGGGGCAACTATTTATCCTCATTTTAGAAATAAGGAAAATGAAGCTCAGAAAGGTTAAGCCGCTTGCTCAAGGTTACACAGTGAGGAAGTGTTAGAGTCAGAATTTGAATCCAGGTCTCTCTATTCTTCTGCTGAAAGTACCAGTCCCTGTGGTTTCTGAGATTTAACATCAAGTTCTGCTTTCTGGGCCTGATTTTGTGTGTTAAAGAGAAGAATCAGTACAGAGGATCAACAAATCTGTATGTCACTGTGACCACTTAATTTAAGAAAACTTCTCTTCTCTCCCTTACTCTTTCCCCCTCTCTCCTCTCCCCTTCCCTTCCCCTTTCTTCCCTTTTTCCTTTCCTCCCTCCCTTCCTGCCACCTTCCTGTCCTTAATCGCTCAGTATGGACACCGACCAGTGAGAGTGGGACCTGCTGTACTGCTAGAGGAGGACTCCAGAGGTGCTTTGTAAGGTGTTGGGACAGCCAGGGGCCCAGGGGTACCCAAGAGTGTTCAGGGTAATAGTTATATACCAGTCAGTACAGAATTATTGCAGTATTTTAACAATTAGCATGGCCTTCTCGGAGACCACTGGTGTGCCAAGTCAGTAGGACCCAGGACTTTTCAGGCCTTTTCATCTGCTCAATGATCAGGGCCACCCCATCTCCCCCCACTCCCCGCAGCTCACCGGGGGGGCTCTTCCACCTCCTCGACAGGACACCAGGCAGAGACTTCACAGGTCTTCAGCCTCTCTTTATACACTACACACCTTCCAGTCTGGATCCCTGGTGGGGAGGTGGGGAGGGCCAAGGGACCAGAGAAGCACAGGTATGAAAACCGTGGGTGCATCATGAACTAAACCCAAGCAAGAGACTCTTTACTTATGCTTTTCAACCCAAGCAGTTTCAGCTTCCGCGAAACCCCATTTGAATCACCAACTTATATAAGACAACCCAGGCAAGGCGCACATTGGACAATAAGCTTTAAAAAAAAAAAAAGATTCAGAGGGAAGGCAGAGAGATTGTGGATGCTGTTGGCTTTTTTGGTTTCTTTGCAAGAAAATATGCTGAGAGCACTGCTGAGCAGGGTATGTTCTCTTGCCTGGCATATGTGGACTAGAACTTGGCATCTAAGTGGGCACCAGAGTCCCTTAGGGGTGTACAGCATGAATAGGGTGTGCAAAGCCACAGAATGAACATGGCATATCTTCTGGAGCGTTCGTGTCACTAGCAGATTCCCGAGCGGCAAATTAAATAGTAAGTCATGTTTGAATGGTCTCCGCACCAACTCAAACACACACATCTTATGGAACAAAATGTAACATCCATAGGCCTTTTTTGTGTATGCGTGTGTGTTGTAACCACTGATGGCTTTATCTTTTTTGTGGTCTTTTTTTTTTTTTAATTGCCATGTGACTCTTTAAGTTAAAACGAGGGATATAGAAATACTATAGGTTAGGGGTGGTACCGGCCCTAGGCACCCTGGGCCTATAATTCATACTCCTCAACCTTTGGTGAAATTTGAGGGGGAAAGCTCAGCATACACAGATGGCACTGGGGGCCATTGGATTTTTTTGTCAATGAGAACCCTGAAGATGCTAATTCTGAAGGATTTCAGGAGCTGCCCTCACTGGGGAATTAGATCACATTGCTAGACAGTAGCCAGTCTTGTGACAGAGCAGAGACATGGGACAGACACAGGCTCTCCCACGGCCTAGTGAGGGTGGAAAAAGGCAGCTGAGAGCCAGAAGCTAAAGATTTGAACTTTAGGGCCTTGTGAATGTCACCAGAGTACCAGACCACCGCCCCCCCCCCCACCCCGGGATCCCAGAAAGAAACAGAACATACCTTTGCTCTGCGGGTCCATCCGTCCCTCTTTACAATTCTTGTCAGAGGAACAGATCGTCCTCCTGGTGGGAAACTGCAGGGAGGAGGACAGGATAGTGGGGAGTAAGCAGCATGTGATGCCTCTGTATGCACCAAAACTTGTACACAAATGTTCACAGCAGCACCATTCACAGCAGCCGAAAAGTAGAAACAACCCAAATATTCATCAGGACAAACAAATAGTAGTGCATTCATAAAATGCATGTAACATGGCCATAAAAAGGAAGGAGGAACGGATACCTGCTACAACACAATGATGGTTCAAAATGTGATGCCAAGTGGAAAGAAGCCCCAAAAGGCCATATATCGTATGATCTCAATGATACGAAATACCCAGAATAGACAAATCCACAGAGACAGAAAGTAGATCAGTGCTTGCCAGAGGCTGAGGGAAAGGGGGAATGGGGAGTGACTGCTCATAAGTACAGGACTTCTTTTTGGTGTGATGAAAATGTCCTAGAATTAGGTCGTGGTGTAGTGGTACAACATTGTGAAAATACGAAAAACCCCTCATTTCTTCACTTCAAAATGGACTTTATGGCATCTGAGTTACATGTCAATAAGAAATAAAAATAAAAATCTAAAAAGCAGATGCCAAAGCAGCCAGGTACCACTTTCAGGGAAAGCCTCCCAGGCTGGAGGGCAGGAGGCCTGGTCCAAGCAGCACTTGACTGCAGAACTGGGCAAAGCCACCAGCGCTTCCACCTGGCCTTAGAAAATGAGGTCAGCTGAGTCTCAGGCCTGAGGACAGAAGGAAGAAAAGAGAAATTTGATGACTCGGTTATGCACATTTGAGTTTCTGTGTTCTAGGGAGCAGGTTTAATGGCCAGTCTTAGGGGAACCAGGGCCTGACCGTAGTGTGAAAATGGCCTCTGCCCATCAGCTTCCTCTGACCTGTGCCCCCCTCCAGCAGCTCTTCTTACCCGCCCCGACCATGCCAGGTCCCCTCCTTACGTCAGGACATTTCCCCTGCTGTTGGCCTTCTGTCTTGAGAAAGTTTGTCATCACGAAGAAGGAGTTTCCCTGCAGAGAAAGAGGAGAGGAGAGAAATGCCAGGCCTTGGAGAGCAGAGTTACTTCATCAAAAATCCAGCCTGCTCAGTGCCTGGGGGTGAGCCTTCCACCTTTCTGAACCACACTCTAGCAATCAGGTCTGGGAGCAACTTGGACTGCACCGAGGGCTTAGTATCAAAGCTGGATGAACCACCCTGCTGAGCTGCGAGAGCAAAGGGACATTCGGAGCTGATTGAGTGTTCATTTTCCATCCCAGCCTCAAAAGCAGCCTTGTCATTTTTTGCACACAATAAAATCCCGTTAAATCGAAACTTAAGAGACCTGCGGGGGGAGGGCAGTGGGGTGTTGGCTTCATCAGAACACTGTTCAGATTATCCAGGATTCTTTTTTTCAGGATTTTAATTAAAGGGCAAAAGGCAGCCCATAACCCAGGAAATAGCTGGCGATCTTACTGAACTCTCTGGTAGAAACAAATAGTGGCCTGGGTTTTATGGTTTTGCAAAGCACCCCAGCTCCCAAATGCTGCAGAAGTGCCCCTTTGTCCCTCCAGCCTCCCAGTCTGTTCTTTGGTGTTCTCGTTCCTACTTTGATTCTCCTTTTTGACTATTCTACTTTTATTTTCTCTTCTTGCAAATTTAAGCAGCCAGATAGCCTCTCCCTGTGACCCACACCCTTCCTTTCTTTGTCATCCATTTCCTTTCCTATGTGCAAGAATGTATCTGAGTGAGTGATTTTTCTTTTTCTGGAGATATTTTTGTTGATAAAACTCCACATGAACAATTTAGAAGGGCCGGTCCTGTCCAGGCAGGAAGTTCTTTGTCCTCCCGAATCTAGGCAGACCTTGCTGGCTTGATGGCCCTGCTTCTAAAGAGCTGTGTATAAATCAAGTTGTGAGTGAATCAAATCGTGCTTTAAATGCACCAGATCACACTGCTATTTTGAGAAACCCCGTAGGACTCGATAAAGCATAGAATCATCTTTGAGCTGCTGGACCTGACCCAATTTTGCAATTTTTAGGTTTTCTCAGTTGGGATTTTCACAGAGCTTTTTAAAATAGGGCCAGTGTTTTTTTGGTGTGAGGCTCCGGGTCCCAGGGGAGGGAGGCAGGGCCCTGGTGACCAGGGAGGCGTCTTTGACAGTTGGTGACAAGAGCTCACCTGCAAGGGGAAGGTGTAATCTGCGGTGTCAAAGACCTCAGACACCATCTTCTTCATTCCATTCTCCAGTATCTCCACCTTCACCTCTGCTATCCCTTTCACCTTGGTGTGCACGGAACTGATGAGAGGCTCTTTCTTTTGGTACCGCTTGTCACTGATCAAAGCAAAGCTAAACGACAGACACAGAAAAGCATCAGTGGTTTTCTCAAGGGAGGCACAGGGCAGTGGTGTTGGATGAAGGTTCTGAAGGCTGCCTCCATTCACATCCTAGCTTCGCTGGGTGACTGTGGGCAGGCTACCTGCCTGCCTTCTCCGTGACTCACTTTCCTTAGCTGTAAAGTGGCAAGAATCATCGTACCTACCTCAGGGCTGGTTGTGAGGATGAAATGAGGTATGTTTGCAAACTCATCAACATCGTATCTGGCACCTGCGAGCACTCACCGCATGGAAATGATTGCCCCCAATGTCGGTCTCCAGTATTGCCCAATACAGACCCTCATTTACAGGGCAGCCTCTCACATGCTGGAGTCCAGCCCCAGATTGGTCCACCGGCTTTGTCCTGGGGCTGAGGAACACACCAGTACCTAAGGATGTGTCCAGCAGGTCAGCCCCCTATTTTCCAGAAACATCCACCTGGTTTATAATTAGTACTGATCATAGCAGCTACCCTTTATTGAGCAATTAGTACATGCCAAGTGCTCTCCATGCATCATCTGTTTTTTTTTTAAATTTTTAAATTTCTTTTCAGCATAACAGAATTCATAGTTTTACACCACACCAGTGCTCCATGCAATGCGTGCCCTCCATAATACCCACCACCAGGCTCCCCCAACCTCCCACCCCCCGCCCCTTCAAAACCCTCAGGTTATTTTTCAGAGTCCATAGTCTCTCATGGTTCACCTCCCCCGCAATTTCCCTCAACTCCCTTCTCCTCTCCATCTCCCCATGTCCTCCGTGTTATTTGTTATGCTCCGCAAATAAGTGAAACCATATGATAATTGACTCTCTCTGCTTGACTTCTTTCACTCAGCATAATCTCTTCCAGTCCCGTCCATGTTGCTACAAAAGTTGGGTATTCATCCTTTCTGATGGAGGCATAATACTCCATAGTGTATATGGACCACATCTTCCTTATCCATTCGTCTGTTGAAGGGCATCTTGGTTCTTTCCACTGTTTGGAGACCATGGCCATTGCTGCTATAAACATTGGGGTACAGATGGCCCTTCTTTTCACATCTGTATCTTTGGGGTAAATACCCAGTAGCGCAATTGCAGGGACATAGGGAAGCTCTATTTTTAACTTCTTGAGGAACCTCCACACTGTTCTCCAGAGTGGCTGCACTAACTTGCATTCCCACCAACAGTGTAAGAGGGTTCCCCTTTCTCCACATCCTCTCCAACACACGTTGTTTCCTGTCTTGCTGATTTTGGCCATTCTAACTGGTGTGAGGTGGTATCTCAATGTGGTTTTAATTTG
>PISX010021675.1:0-33161 GCA_004024625.1 Mellivora capensis
TAAGTCAAGCCGAGAGAGTCAATTATCATATGGTTTCACTTATTTGCGGAGCATAACAAATAACACGGAGGACATGGGGAGATGGAGAGGAGAAGGGAGTTGAGGGAAATTGGGGGGGAGATGAACCATGAGAGACTATGGACTCTGAAAAACAACCTGAGAGTTTTGAAGGGGCGGGGGGTGGGAGGTTGGGGGAGCCAGGTGGTGGGTATTATGGAGGGCACGCAATGCATGGAGCATTGGGTGTGGTGTAAAACTATGAATTCTGTTACGCTGAAAAGAAATTAAATAAAAAAAAATGATGGGGTCCAATTCACTGCCTGAAACTGACTGATCGCTAGCTTTCACATATAGGGTTCAGCATATTGCAGAGATGTTGCTTTTGTTAATCCCATTCTGCCTTCCCCCAGTGTTCCTTTTTTTTTCTCCCTAAATCCTAAATGAGTTCAGATTTCTCTTTCTTTAAGATTTTGAGAACTCTCAAAAGAGGCAAGAGGATGATTCTTCAGTTTACAAACTGTTGACTTCAGTTCTAGGTAAGATAGATGCTGGATCTGTTTACTGAGAAGATGGTTCAGAAGTATAGAATGAGAAGTGATGATCTTTAGAAGCCTCATGGGTTCACCAAGAGTGAGTCACATTGGATCAACCTCATGTCCTTCTACAGGGTTGTAAGCCCTCTGGATCCAGAGGACGTGGCATGCTAGAAGCAGCCTGAAGTAGGAGTGGGGAGATCCATCTTCACACCCTTCTTGTCACTTTCCAGCCACGTGATCTGGGACAAGTCTCTTGTGTTCTGTGTGCCTTCGTTACCTCATCTAGAGAACAGGGATTATATTAGCTTCTGGAACAAGGTAAGAAATGAATTGCTAATAGTTTCCTTTTAAGGATTGGTTTGAGGATTAAAAGATAATCTTACATGAATTAGAATACTATCAGGCAAATAATACAATGTATGTGAGTAATGGCCAGACACACAGAAAAAGATGAAAACAAACCCCAAAAATGCAATTTTAGGTTGGGGTAATGAGAAGACATTGTGGCATCTTATAAGAAGTAGATGCAGAAACCAGAACTATTTAGTTTGGAGAAGGGAAAAACCGGGTGGGAGCAGCATTAAATCTGCCATTGAATCATTAAGGTGTGGGCAAGGTTGGCTACCTGTTTTTGTACGGTCTGTGAGTTAAAAATGTCCTTCCCCCTTTTAAATTGTTGAAAAAAATCTGAAGAAGATTACATGAAATACAAATTTCAGTGTCATAAATAAATTTTATTGGAATACAGTTACCCTGTTCATTCACATATTGTCTATGCCTGCTTAGTGTTACAATGGTAGATTGGGTAGTTGTGACAGAGACCACATTGGCTTGAAAACTCTAAAATATTTACTCTGGTTCTTCACAGAAAAGGTTTGGTAATCCCTTACATGACAGTTGAAAGCTGTCTTAGAAGAAACAGACGTGTTCTGTTTGCCCCATGATGTCAACTAAAACTGAGTCAACTCATGGATAGATGAGTAACCAGTGGGTAAAAACCATAGGCAGGTACGTTTCAGTTCAATATGGAGAACTTTCTAATAATTAGACTTACTTGGAGGTAGAATGGCCTGCTTTGTAATGTAGTGAGTTCTCTGTTAAATACAGTGAAATATTTAATGCGGTGAAATATTTAAGCTAAACTCTATGATTGTTTTCTGACCAAACTTCCATCCTATTTCCATATAGAAATAATTCAAACTCTAGCAATAATTCAAGTGCAATATGGACGTTTAGCCAGAAAACTTTCGGGTCCCTTCTGAACCACTGGTTTTAGGATTCTAAGCTTGCTCCAACCTGTTTATCTCTGAAGTCCCACAAGTAGTTCCAGGCAATTGTTTATGATTTAGATCAGATTGTATGCTATGTTATATTCTTTTCTAATAATTTTTGCTAACTGCTACTCCAACTGTGGGAGTAGTAACTACTCCTCTAGGAAACCCTCGCTGACCTCCTGAGCATATGCTCCCAAGATTAGACCTATTACATTACTTCTCATTTTTTACATTGAAATTTCCTGATCTTTCCAGCACATCAGTTACTTGCTAGAATAATGGCGTTTTCCTTGAACATAACATTAGAAGCTCTTTGAAGTCAAGGAGTGTATTTTTTCCCTGTTGTGTCAGTGTGGAACATAAAATCTTGCAGATAGTAACAATACTCTGGGGTAGTTACTCCCATCAGCTCTTTCCATACATCAGTTCACGTCATGTTCCCAGCAACCTCATGTTATAGGTACCATCACTGACCCAAATCTGCACACTGAGACTACCGAAACACAGAAAGGTTAAATAACTCACCCAAGGTTGAATAGCATGTATGGTGTGGTGCTGCTGGTTGAACCCAGGCAGCCTGAGTCCAGAGCCCTATAACTACTACATTTATTTTCAAATAGTGAGCAAATGTATCTATTTCATCCATGACTGGATTGCAAGCTCTCTCCACACCGTTTTGTTTTTCTACGGAGTCTAGCACTCAAGTGAGCCCATGATATCATGGAATAGCAGGGGAAGAAACACTTGATTGGAGTCAAGAGACCTGATTTCTAGGCCATTGTACTATCTGTGGGCTGCTGAGTGACTTTAGGATACCATTGTCACACTAGATGGGGCTTTGGGATGACATTGGGTCTTAACTTTTTGAGGAGTATATTAGTTTTCAAGGGCTGCCATTACAAATGACCACCAATGAGGTGACTTAAAACCTCAGAGACATATTCTTTCACAATTCTGAAGGCCAGAAGCCTGAAATCCATAGGGTAGGGACATGCTCCCTTTCAAGGCCCTAGGAGAGAATCCTTTCTCACCTCTCCCAGCTTCTGGTGGTTCCAGGTGCTCCTTAGCTTGTGGCCATGTAATTCCAATCTCTGCCTCTGTCTTCACAATATCTTCTTCTCTGAGTCTCAGATCTCTTCTACTTTCTCATATAAGGACATCAGCCATTAGATTTGGCTCATGCTGAATCCAAGACGATTTCATATGAGATCCTTAAGTTAATTATACCTTCAAAGACTGTTCCTAAAGAAAGTCACATTCACAGGGTTAGGAGTTAGACTATCTAGGATGTGTTTCCCTTCATAGAAGTCACTAGACCATGTACATGGACCTCATTTGGACTGTTGCTGCCTGTCTTTATAAATAGAGATTAGTGGGAATACAGCCCCATTCATTCATTTATGCATTATCTTCAGCTACTTTTGCACTTTGGTGGCAACAGTGACCACAAGGTTGCAAAATTCTAAAATATTTACTCTCTATATAGAAAAAGTTTGCCAACCCCTGCTCCGCACTACAGATAGCAACACGTACAACTAAAAAAGTGTGAGAAGTTGAGTAAATTTCTTTCCTTAGAAATAATCTGCAGATGATGAGGAAAGATATTCTTATTAGATAGAGATCAGCAAAGACCTTCGGCTGAGCAGGAAACCCTAATAGACCTTCAACGGGCCATGCTCACATCCAAGATTCATTTGCGAGGTTAATATGACATATTCTGAATAGTTGAGGATGATACGTAGTGTCCAAGTTGTGATTCATTGAAAGAATTTTGTATGCATACATACATTAGGAACCAACAGACTCAACCCCTGAAAACATATGGTCGCGTATGTGTGGCGTTCAGTTATGAATCCTTTTTGGGGGTGGTGTGGTGAAATGAATTTTACCTCTGTGTTTTCATTGCTGATGTTCATAAATTTTTAAAATAAAGTCCTCATAAGTGGTAATCATGCAAACATTTATAATTGACTTTGTTCTTTACAAATGTGTGTTGAATAAAACTCTTAGTGGGATTGAAATTGATTGAAAGTGGAATCTGCCTTGAATATTGCCTTATTTTAGCCCTCTATCCCTTCTTTTGGTCAATCTCAGTAAGCATCATTTCTTTTTGAAAATTTATTTACATTCTTACATGTCAAGAAGTCAATTTCCTGGGGCTCCTGGGTGGCTCAGTCGTGAAGCATCTGCCTTCAGCTCAGGTCATGGTCCCAGGGTCCTGGGATAGAGCCCCAAATTGGACGCTCAGCAGGGAACCTGCTTCTCCCCCTGCCTCTGCCTGCTGCTGCACCTTTTTCTTGTACTCTCTCTCTCTGTCAAATAAATAAATAAAGTCTTATAAAAAAAGAAGTCAATTTCCTCAATGCTTCACATTTATTTGTTCTGCAGTTTTTAAAAGACTAAGCTTTTAAAAGACTGTGTGGGTGAGAATGAAGTTCGTAATCTTGAGAAAATTGATACAGCATTTGCTTTTGGGGGGTCTTCTATGGAAGAGGATGCTCACCAGGCTTCTAGACCAAATGGAATGATCAGTTAGCTATAGATCAGTTTCATCTAAATCTACTTCATTTTTATCTGTATTAGGACTGAAGCTCCTTTTATACTTTGGGAGAAGCCTCAGGCATTTCCCAGCATATATGATGACCCGATTTTCTCCACCCCCAATTGGAATCTATCTGTGCCCTGAAGATGTTTTGGCACACAGTCTGATGTTGGGTCAGAATCTTTAAAATCAGGAATGCAATGGGAAATGACCTACATATTTTTCTTAAGCCACATTTTTCTTAAATTGACCCAATGACCAGAATATTCCAGAGATACCTTCACTCTTCTACAATAAGTTAGGTCCAAAGTTCCTCACCATGCATATATTGGATTAACAGGGTGATTTCTATTTCTTTTAAATAAGCATCATTCTGGTGCCTAACATGATTAATGTAACATGCAAAAATTACTGAGTGGTCTAATTAATATAATTATAGTAATGCAACTAGATCCTTTTCTTTCGGATAGTTACTATTCTAAAAGTGCTGCCACATTGCCAAAGTTCACCATGTTGGTATGATAGGGCCTGTGGGCAGATGCCCCACTAGTCTTCCACAGGAGAGATAATTAAGAGACAGTGGTACAGAAATGCATGTTGTAGCACACACGGGTGCTCCTGAACGTTGACCTCGCCGCTCCGAGCAGCTTAGAGAACGGCTTGGTTTTCAAAATTACAATTCCTCTCAGGGTCTAGAGGGAGGCACACACAATCTTCAGGTTTTACACCTTTGGGCGGGGGGGCAAAATGCCCAGTTTTGGGAACGTTGCCCTCTCCTTGGAGACCCGAGAGGAACCACCAGGTGGTTCCAAAAGGCAGGGCATATAGAAGAATCTGAAAAGTTGTTAGAAGGAAGCAATTTTCTCTCTTGGCAAAACTTTACAGTAAAGTAACAGGAAGGTGGAGAGCGAGTGGGAGAGAAACGAGGCTGGAAGTCCACTGACTCGGGGCAGTGGAGCTCACAGAGGTAATATTAGGCTTGGCCGACTCCCTCATTGTGGCCCTCTTGGTGCGTTGCTTCTCTGTCATATAGAACCTTTTCATCAAAAGATTAAGACGGGGAGGAGTGTGGCTTTGGCAGCATCAGATGGCTCCTGTTGCCAAAAGTGGACAAGAGGGGACGCATGCAAGAAACTTGACAGCAATATGGCAATTGTGGGAATCTGCTAGGTCATTAAAAACTGGGAGGAGATCAAGAAGGAAGTACTTAAAGACATCCCAAACTCAATGAACGAAGTAATGCCCTGGAAAAAATTACCCTGAGAACACACACTTTTTTTTGCCCCTGAATACCATCAGCCACGTTCAGTGCCGAGTGGAAGGCAGTCTTGCATGCATGCATGTATGTGCCTAAGCAGTGACCAGACCAGGCTTTTCTCGTGGGCACGGTACTGTGGGATCAGTTACATGGAAATAAATAACTGCTCGTGTGTAGAACCTCCTATGTGTGCTTCCTTTTCAAAACATTGATTTCCTTTTATTCCATTCAAAAGGGAGACCCGTGCGGAGTAGAAAGAGGAGGGCACTGTCTCTTTATGAATACTAATCAGGAAATCAAGGGAAACAGTAGCATTTCAAGTTTCATCTTTCTATTTCCTAGAGGCGCAAACTCTGCAAGTTCTCACCTTGGTGTACTCAGTGCCTTTTGAAGCCCTACACTCCCCCAGAGAGAATGTCAGCCCCAGCCCTGGGCAGTTTTGACAAACAGAGTATATATTGATACATGATAAAGTATGCTAGAAATCACCCCAGCGCTAAAGGCTACTCTAGTTTTAATATCATCATTTGAATTAACAAGCATTCTGTGGAGAAATAATGAGCTTTCATTATTCAGAACATCATCCTTACCCGGGGAACTCAGAAACCATTAGCTCTTGAGAACTTAATGAAAAGATGATAAAGAATGTTTTAGATAAAAGTTTGAACGCGCACACTTGATAACTGAGGTAAAATATTAATGTTTGCTTGGATGATGTATTAGGATTGCGGAGCTGGGCTTGTTGAAGCCACGGATGCCAAGTGTGAGGGGGGCTCGTGCTTGTGCAGCGGCTGGACTGGGCTGGTGGACAGTGCTGGCTCCCTCTCTGGTGAGCTGCGCTCCCGAGAAGATGGTTATGCCACTGCATGGTGAGGTTCCTTCACACTCACAGACAAGAGGGACGGGAAATGGACAGGAGCGAGAAATAATACAGAAAGATAAAGTATGATCAACAGGTATTGATGGACATGTTCAAAATTGGCATTGAAAATCATTTCTTTGTATAAGATAAAAATAAAATACTGGAATTATATGGCAAATATTTTGTTTTTCTTCTCTTAAGCTGATCAAAAGACTGGGAAATTTTGAGTTACCTTTCCAGGTTTGAATCTTATAATGAAATTGCATGGGAAGGGAAAGAAAGAAGTAAAAAAAAAAAACAAGGAAAAAGGAGATTAGGTCTTTAGCATCTGGACGCCATTGTGAGCCACCTGAGAACTGATGGATGAAACTTGACCATTGCAGACAAAAAATAAAAATGATGCTTATGGTGAAACACTTGGAAAATTTGAAAAGTAGATGACAGCAAAATATTGTATGCTGTCCCACCATACAAAGATAAATCCTTGGCCACCTGGGTGGCTTAGTCCATTGCATATTGGACTCTTGATTTAGGCTGATCTCTTGATCAGGGCAGGATCTCAGCTCAGGTCAAGATTTCAGGGTCCTAGGATGGAGCCCCTTGTTGGGCTCTGAGCTCAGTGAGGAGTCTGATTCTTTCCCTCTACCACCACCTCCCTGTCCGGTTCATGCTCTTTCTCGCAAATAAATAAACCTTAAAAAAAAAAACACAATAAAACTTAAACCCTGGTAATACTTTGTTGTATTTTTTTAAAGTTAATTTATTTATTTGAGAGAGAGAGAGAAAGAGAATGCAAAAAAAGAGGGGGAGAGAGAATCTGTAAGCAGACTCTCCACTGAACATGGAGTCTGATGTGGAACTCTATCCTAGGACCCTGAAATCATGACCCGAGCCAAAATCAAGACTTGGTTCCTTAACCCACTGAGCCACCCAAGCACCCCAGTACTTTGCTGTGTTTGTTTTCAATAACTAGATTATTTACCTGGCAATGATCACATGGCATACGCAGAATTACATATATTATAATTTTAAGAGCATTTGCCTGGTTATAAAACTAATACATGATGATTATAAAAAATTAGAAGATACTGGAGATTATTAAAACTTTAGTGTCCATGAGAACCACCCTGGAGAGCTTATTAAAGAAAATAGTGTTCCAGATCCCACCTCAGAACTACTGAATAAATGTCCAGCAGAGAGGCAGTCTCTGGGGCAGGACTGACCAAGTTAGAATCTTGGTCCCATCACTTAACAGTATGTAGCCTTGAGCATATTATTTCAGTTCTCTTATTTGTAAATTAAGGATAAAAAAGTATATAGCTTAGGGCTGATATACAAATTAAATGGCATCATGCCTGTAAAGCACATAGAATATTGGTTAGCACATAGCACAAAGTCAAATGTTAGCAATTAATATTATTAGTATTATTAATATTATTGTAACCCTTATCTGCAATTACAACAAAGCTCTCCCGATGATTTTAATGGGCCATTAGAATCATAGTGTATCGTTAGTCTTTTTCCCTATGTATTTATGATTAGGATTATATTATTGTGAGTATTATGGATTAGTGCTCAGTATCCTTTGCAATCTTTTTCTAGTGTGCATGCTTGCATATTTCTCAGAATCCTTTGTATCTAAGGTTCTGAGTATAATTTGGGTTTTGGAAAGTAAGTATATTAGATCTAAGATCTGGAAGGTGGAATGAGACAGTCTGTGTTTCTGTTGCTTGATTTTCTTAGCCAGTGTGGCTGGGTGGGATGTTGGTTTTTCTGCTATAGCATCAGTAGGAGTCTTAATAGTTGTTGGACTAGAGAGTTGGGAGTGGGTGGAGAGGGGACCCATTTTGCTGGTAGAGATCACAGCAGGCTTCTCGATTGGGGTGGTGGTGGTAGAGATCAAGATGCGGCAGCTTCCTAGTTTGGTGAGAGGCTTTCTCATCACAGAAGAGCCTCCTTTGATCATGAGTTTTGTAACATTGGGAGTCATTCCTGAAACCTAACTGAGAGGCTCTTACCTCAGTCTTTCAGTAATCTAGGAAACCATTTAAAACTTGTAATAAACCTGCTTGTGCTAAAAACTAGCTAGAGCAGATTTTGTTCATTGCAATTGAAATCTCACAATACCACTGAATATACTGTTTTAAAATCATAATTAAGTAGAAATATTCTCAAGTCTTATAAGAAAGTTGCTAACAGAGAGGGATTTGTATCAGATGGGAAATGTTATAGACTAGTTTATTGGCCTTTACTAATTATATATAAAACCACACTTAGGCTTCTCAGTATACATTTGAAAGATGCAGAAGAAAAAATCAATATTCAAGAAACTTGGCAATGAAAATGGCCTTTATGCTGGCCTTGGCAGTTCTGCTTTTGTGCAGGGCAAAAAGAGCACTTTCTGTATCGGCCATGTGAAAAGTTTGGTCATTGTTAGTAAATGCTGGCACAGAACAGCATTACTTTTTGTTTTAAGGAGTCATCAGAGCAGCCAAGAATTTAGAACAGTGGGTGATGCTGGGAAATTAACAGCATCAGAAGCAGCAAAGAAACAGTTGGATGAAACATCTCAGGGAAAAGCTCTGTTCCTTGGCTGCAGAACCAATTTGAAAACAACATTCTTGTGTAACGATTTCTCCTTCATTTAAAAAATGTATATTGAAAAAGCTAAGTTATGGCTTTGTTTAATTAGTAAAGACCAATAAACTGCCTTATGATAGAGGTTTTTTCTGTTGCATTCTGCCCATCAAATAAAACTTGGCTGGGTATAAACTCAAGGGTCATAGGACTTTCTCCCCCCCGTCTCAAAATACTGTAAACAATGTTCCATTGTATTCTGGCATTTAGGGCTGAAGGGAAAAATTTTCTGAAGACAGTCTGATTTTTATTCCACTGCAGATGCTATTTCTGCCTTTACACTTTATATATCCATTTAGAGAATGTAACTAAAAACAAAACAAAACAAACAAACAAAAAACAACAAAATAAAAATGGTGCAGACATTTGGGAAAACCTGCAGAGGTACACTGCCTACTGGGAGGTGTAGTCCTTACCAGGTACAATGCATTCTGGGAGATGAAGTTTTTCATGTGCTTCACTGGCTCTGGATGGACTATGCTTTGGGGATAGAAGGGGGGTGGGGTAGAATAGATCTTAATTCTGACCTAATTTGTCTTTTTGTGAAAATGAGAAAACAGAGAAATGCGAACAGGAAGCTTATGGGAAAATATTGCAAAATGAGGGGAAAAGATACCCCCTTAAAGTCTCAGAGAAATACAAAATACTACATATTTCAGGTAACAAAAGAAAATTTTAGAAAATGGCTTGGCATTCTCAATACAAACACTGTGGCTGGACCTTAGTTCTCAAGTAAGGACACACAATGGGAGGTGAACCATCTTCCTACTACCTTTGAGGGGTGAGGGTGGGGCTGTACTATAATGATTCCTGCTTTTGATTATTTATTCTCAAACCCCTCCATTGTCCTTAAAATAAATGTTATTTGTCTATTGATCTTAGATGTCAACATTGTGATGGGCTAATATATGTTCCCCCCAAATTCAGATGTTTAAATCCTACCCCCCAAGAGCTCAAAATGTGACCATATTTGGAGATAGGCTCTTTAGAGAGGTAATTAAAGTTAAATGAGGTCTTTTTGGGTGGGTCCCTGACCCAATGTGACCTGTCCTTATAGGAAGAGGACATTTGGACACAGAGCCACCAGGGATCTGAGCCCGGCAGGAAAAACTATGTGAGGACACAGTGGTCGTCTACAAGCCAAGGAGAGAGGACTCAACATTAATCAACCCTATCAACACTTTGACCTTGGACTTCCAGTCTCCATAATTGTTGAAAAATATATTTCTGTTGTGTAAGCCACTCAATCTATGGTATTTTGTTATAGCAGCTCTAGCAAGCGAATACAAATGTTATTTTGAATATTGTCTTTTTATTTGTCTTCATTTATATATTTTAGAGGGAACCCCAAAAGACCATGTTAAGGGTTGAGAGATGGCATTTTTAGTTTTAAATCATGAAGTGTGTTAAGTGAACAAAAATCATAATGAATAATATAGTGAACACCAAAGTACTCATTGCCTAGCCTAAAAAATAAACCATTAAAGGTCCAATTAAAGCCTCTATCTCCTTGCTCTGTTCTTCTCCCTCTCCAACTGATATCATTTTGCTCCTGAATTTGGTATCTAACATCTCCATACATTTAATTATATTTTTATAATTTATGTTTGTATTAATAAGCAATTCATAGTGCTCTTTAAAAAAAAGTCTTTATATATTTGTCTGAGAGTGAGGCAGAAAGACAGAGAGAGCACAAGCAGAGTGAGGGACAGAGGGAGAGGGACAAACAGACTCCCTGTTGAGTGCAGAGCACAACGTGGGGCTCCATCCCAGGAACCTGAGATCATGACCTGAGCTGAAGTCAGGTGCTTAACTGACTGAGCCACCCAGACACCCCCATAGAGCTCTGTTGCATGGATTTTGAAACTTCATATAAATATTATTGAACTGTACTTGTTCTTCTAACTTCCTTTTCTCTCTCAACTTTCTGTTCATGAGATTTACTTATGCTGATATGTCAGTCTGTCTCTCTTTTTACACACCTACACATCTATTATATCTGCTATTTGAAAACGATCACAAATACATCACAGTTTTTTCTACACTATAACCCTGATGGTTATATCCTTTAGCATATATTAGTTTTTTGTTATTTAACAATGTTGCTATGGAAATTCTAGAAGATGTCTCCTGGAGCACACGGACAAAAAATTTCTCCAGGTTTGGAGTTGCCGAGTCACAGGTTGTGAGTAGTTTCAAATTTGCTTACATACAGCCCAGAATTTTCTCCAAATTGCATCTATCCCATCAGCTATTCCCATCAGCTATGTATGATAGCCCCTGTCATTCCATATACTTGCCAACAAAGCTTGTTGTCAGAAGTGGAAAATTGTTGTCAGTCTGGTGAGTATGAGATCTCCTGGTTTTAGTTTTCATATCTATAATTATTCTTGAAATTGAACTTTTAAAAAATCTTTCTGACTATTTGAACTTTCTCTCCCATGAATTCTCTGTTTACATTTTTTTTTGGCTTTGTATCATGAGTCTTGTATTAAAAGGAAATCAAAGTGGTACAATTTCTTTACACTTTGTCCATTTTTCTACTGACTTGTCTTTTTAAATTGATTTGTAGTGGTCTTAGTTCGTTTGGGGAGCCATAACAGAGTACCATAGACTAGGTGGCTTATAAACAAAAGAAATTTATTTCTCATAGTTCTGGAGGTTAGGAAGTCATGGACAGAGGCGCTGGCCCATTTGGTGTCTGGTGAGAGTTCTCTTCCTGCTTCATGGACAGCCATCTTCTCAATGTGCTCTTAACATGGCAGAAGGGCCAAGGGAGCTCTGTAGGGTCTTTTTTAAAAAGACATTTAGGAAGATCCCATCCTCATGAATCTACTTACTTCCCAAAGGCCCCACCTTCTAATATCAACGCTTTGGGGATTAGGATTACAGCATATGAATTTTGGAGGATGTAATCATTCAGTCTCTAGCATAGGGGTCCTTTATATATTCTAGGTGTAAAACCACTGGATTATACATACTCTCATCCTGGTTTGTGGTTTCTCTTTTTACTTGTCTTTTGATGCAGAAAACTTTTGTTTTCTTAATGGTGTTTAGCAGGTTATCCAGTAGGGTGCTTTAAACTCTGAGCAAAGCCATTTTCTTCACTTGGACAGCTTTTATTTTCTAATATACACATTGGCAGGTGTAAACAGACTAGTTTTTGTCTTGGTTGTCTTCATATTTAGATCACTGTAAACCCTGGCTAACAACTGTGGAAAGCAGAATTTAGTGTATATGGCTTACATTTATCAGTGCGATATAAAGAGTGATAATTTTTATTAATAGTTCTTACTGTCTTAAAGGACAATTGCATTTCTTCTGTGAATTACATGCTTTATGTTTTCTAGCAGTGACTGGGTTCACTTGATTTTTCTACGTGATGTCAATATTTACTTATTCATTTGTTTGGCTTAAATGTCTGTAATGCTGAGGATTCTGTTGAATCTACAATTCATTACACTTCACAATGGTATTTTAAACAGGTTAATAATTAATACAATATATGAATTCATACCATTTCTTATTTACATTACATTAAATGCAGTTGCATATTTAGTCCACCTTGTTTCTTCAGTCATTTCGCTAAATATAAAGAGAGGCATACCTTCCTACTATTGAGCTTCTTTGGAGAATACATTTTTCAATGAAGCTTAAAATCTGCAATTGTCACATAAACTTTGCTGTGGCTCAGAAGAGATTTTATTCTTATCTTATAGAACACGCAATAAGATAATTTTAAAAATTTTTATTATTAAAAAAGTTAAAAATCATAAAATGACCCACACTATAACATTTCAATTCACTGACTTTACAAAGTTAATTTCATTTTTAAAATAGATTTATTTATCAGAGTGAGAGAGAGTGAGCATGAGTGGGAGGAGAGGCAGAGGGAGAGGGAGAGAGAGGATCTCCAGCAGACTGCCAAGTGCAGAGCCCCATGTGGGGCTGGACCCCAGAACCCAAGTCCCTGAGCCAAAAATCACAAGTCAGAGGCTTAACCAACTAAACCACCCAGGGGCCCTGAGACACTGCATTCTTAAATGAACTTTGTAATTTTTTAATAGGCAAGAATTTTTGGTCCTAAAATAATAATGAACCTTTAAAAATGAAATTAACTTTTGGGGCGCCTGGGTGGCTCAGTCGGTTAAGTGTCTGACTCTTAATTTGAGCTCAATGATCTTGGGGTCGTGAGACAGAGAGCACTGGGTCTGGCTCTGTCCTGGGTGTGGAGCCTGCTTAAGATTTTCTCTCTCTCCCTCTTTATCCCCTCCTCTGACTTAGGCACACACGTGCATACACACTCTCTCTTAGTCTCTCTCGCTCTCAAGACATTTTTAAGAAAAAATGCATTGTTTCAAAAGTCATTTCTGTTTGAACCCCCCCCCCCCACATTGGGATTTTTCTTGGCACCTAGGCAGGCAGAGGCTGCCTTTACAGTTAGATTTTATCTTTCTACATACATTCAGCTTTGTGTGAAAGCTTTCAGTTCAAAATTAATTTCTTGACTATCCTTAAAGCACCTGAATTAATATTGTGTTTTTTTAAAGATAGTATTTATTCATTTGACAGAGGGAGAGAGATCACAAGTAGGCAGAGACACAGGCAGAGAGAGAGAGAGAAGCAGGCTCCCCGCTGAGCAGAGAGCCCGACCAGGGGCAGGATCCCAAGACCCTGAGTTCATGACCTGAGCCAAAGGCAGTGGCTTAAACTACTGAGCCACCCAGGCTCCCCTAATATCATGTTTTAAACAAAGCAGAAATTGTTGAAAGAATTTATGCATTCTTTGCACTTGGGCAAATTCTATTTACAGAAGAACATCTCGGAGGAGAGTTTTATTTTTCCTTGTCCAGCCTCTGGGCTGTGGACACACACATTGGTGGGTATGATGGTGTTGAAGGAGAGGGGAGCAGATGGAGCTTCAGATCTTCAGGAAGCAAAAGATGAAGCAAGTCAGGAGAGAGAGAGACACAGAGAGCGTGAGCAAGCAGATTGGCCCGAAGTTGAACATCCAAAGGTCTGAAGTGTGCAGGGAAATGGCTGCTGCCACTCCGAGAAATTCCATCTGGGTGGTTTCCTACGTGTCTGCAATAAACCTCTTGCACAGTAAATGAAGAAAATATATAAAAGTTTAAATTTTATTGGGTGTAAAGCTCTTAAAGAACTACTGCTCACCACGAGTCTAGGGATGACTGGGTTTGAATGGAGGGACCCCTACTAAGGGGGCGTTCTCCCTGCTGGTTTCCTGCCCGCACGGCAGCCCTGGGTCGTGCTCCTGATGACATTCCCTGGCAATGATGGACCGCGGTAGCTGAAGCAGAAATGTACCTGCCTGGGCACGGAGGAAAAGCTTGTGCTAGGACCCAAATGTCAATTCCACCGTGTGAGCATTGCTCTCCACTGGAAATGGGAGAATGATAGAACACAGGCAGACAAATGGGAATAAACCTTCACATAAACACTTGTCAGTGTCGGTTGCTAACAGATGCATTGAGGTAAATGCCGTTACCTCAAGAAGTGTTATCTTCTGGGGATCCTTATCATAATTTTATTTTAAATCCGAACAGCTGTTGTTTAACTACCACAGACCACAATTTATCTACAGCTTGGGGCCATAAAGTTAGCTTTAATGCACTCGGTTCCTTGTCTCCTCCCCTGTATTTGATTTAATTTCCATGCATCTAACACTCCCATACTATATACTATTTGCATATTTCAATATGTACTTTTGCAGATCCCGTAAGTACTCAGGTGCTAAACGTGAAAGAATAAAGAAAAATGGAAGGTCGCGGTGACAAATGATAAGACAAAGGAAGAACAACGCTCAGGTTTCACTTACATGTAAAATATTCTCAACAATAATAGCTCCTTCAGGACAACAAAGCAGGTTTTTCTAGGGTGGTTGTTTTATGGTGACTGTAGGAAAAAAACGGATGTTTTTTTTGGCAGTGAAACACAGCACACTTATCTGAATGGAGCCCCAGGGCTTACCATACAGTAACGGGGAGAGAACTTCAGCTTGATTTAAGAAATCAACAAATGTGGCCACTTTCATAACCCGAATGTTTTCGAAAATTGATGTTCATGGTTTTTCATTCAAGGGATTTTTGAAAATGAGGTTGCACTTTCAAACAAAAGAAAACTCTGGGGGAAGATGGGGAGGGAAGAAAAAGTCACTCCTGGGGAAATTTTTTAAAAAGGTCCCTCATGGGTTGTGATGCCGTATTTAACAAAAGCGCTGAGAGGGTATGAGCTGACCTAAGGCTCTAACAGCATTGGATGGAAAATCCATTTTGGTCAGGGTTCCGTGGGCCCGAGAATGTTCTTTGGTCCTAACTTCTGTGGCTGAGGACTTGGAGAAGGAGGTCAGAAGACTTGAAAGTTTTTTCTCTTCTCAGCTCCTTTGGCTTGGTTGACGCAGACCCTTGTAGTTTGGAGAAACCTCCAGCTTCCATCCCACTCTCAGAGGTAACAGCAACGTGCTGCTGGAGGACTTGGCTCTCAGAGTTCTTCACGGTGACCTTTAGGACCTGGCCCCTTTTCAATCCTTGCTTGTTGTAATCAAAGTTTCAAAAAGAAGTGCCTTGCGATCCTTAGTGCAGCAGAATGAAGCAGGCTCTGGGGCTCAGTGATCCACTTACTGATTTGATTATTAGTTTTCTGGCAGCAAATTGTGGCAAATGAGGATTCCCACAGGCGTCCTCATACATGCAGGTACAATCCACAAATGGGAGAAAAGTGCCCTCACCGGTAAGGTTAACGGTTTAAGAACAAGATACTTACACACCTGTCTTAAAGGGGTACTTCAAAAGTGGAATCGGAGAGTGTGTTTTTATTTCTGAGCCATGAATGCTCACGGAAATGGAACTAGTTCAAATGGAAACAAAGTGACAGTGGGAAAGGTGAGAAGGATTAGCAGGGCCTGGTTTGAAAATTTGATTTTGCGTTATGCAGATGATGTCACTATTGCAAAGTATGAAGACCAGTCCACTCTCTCTTTACAATTTTCGTGGGGCGTGCTTCAGTAGACCCTAAATTTGGAAAGAACTGAAGATGGTCTCTGACCTTTTTTTTTTTTCCCTAAAGATTTACTTATTTATCTGAGAGAGAGAGGGAGAAAGAAAGTTCGAGGGGAGAGGGAGAGAAACAGAACCCACGGTAAGTGTGGAGCTGGACATGGGGCTTGATCCCATGACCCTGAGATCATGACCTGAGCTGAAACAAAGAGTTGGACGCTTAAATGACTGAGCCACCCAGGCGCCTGGGCCTAGACATTTTAAAAATAAATAAATAAATAAATAAATAAGGATGGGGAGGTACAGACGGAGAGGAAGAGGACCTCCAGCAGACCCCTCGCTGAGTGCAGAGCCCGATGGGTTCGATCTCAGGACCCTGAGGTCATGACCTTAGCTGAAACCAAGAATCGTTCACCTAATGGACTGAGCCACCCGGGTGCTCCCGGGCCTAAACATTTTTAAGGGTAGTTGCTTGACACCCCACATTTCATGAGAAACTTTGATCCTGCGAAAATTTGAAGCTGATTCAAAAGCCAAAGAGAGTGAGATAAACAATAGTAATCAGCACCTGGTATTTGCCCAGCACCTTTTATCTGAGATTTCAGAGTCTGCTGAACGTTGAATAAGCCAGCCTCACCGTGCCTCAGTGGAACAGATAAGGGGGTCATTCCAGCACTTCTGGGATAGAATGCATGAGTTTCTCCCTCTCCCTCTCTCTTCTCTGAACAGCTCTTAGGTACTTGACATAGACAGGTGGGGGGCTAGGGAGAAGGGCATGGGGAAAAGACCACTTCTCGTGACTCTCAGGAGGAAGGCTGGCTGCTTCTCTGGGAGCGGCGTGATCTCACTGTGGTGACATCTCTCCTCTCCCCTCAAGGCCAAGAAGCTTAGTGACGAGCAAGGGGGAGGCTGTTGGTCCTATTTTATTTTATTTTGAACAGATGGAAACTACCACAGCAGCTAGTAGCCTGATCCCCAGAATGAGGCTGACCCTCAGTGTAGAAGAAAGCATAAGAAGGAGGGAACCTCTGTCTGAGTGGCCCACACCCGATAGCTTCCTGTGTGTTGGTCATGCTCTCTTTCAAACTCCCCGTTGACCGTGGCCCAGCCTAACGCTGTTCATGTCAAGCTGTTTCATGCTGGAGCATAGCGTCCTGGACCACAGTGGGAAGTTGCTCATCTGACCCATGCTGAACTGAGATGAATCATCTTTCCAAATCTATCATGATCTGCTGTTAGCTGTTTTTTAAATGAAGCTTAAAAGAGACTACTTAAAAATAGACAATGTATTGCCTTTCTAATTCTCCCAGAAGGTGTGGAAGTCCACAAGCATTTTATCTTTGGATGCAAAGCCTTGTGTGGGATAAAGAAATCTGTTTTTACCCTTAGTGTGACTGACTCTGTGTATATGTTCAATGAAGTGATGGTTGGAGCTACTTTGATGAATCTTTCATTAGGGTTCAGATATCATCATTGTTATTTTTTTTCTCAGTATGAGAAGAATTGTAAGAATACTAAGAAAGTAGGGGAGAGAGAAAGGGAAGAAAGAATGGGGATGAGAACCTTTGATGTGCAAAAATTGAACTGTCTTGGACATTAGTGTGTTAATTTTAGCAGACCTAGAGACTGCTAAGGATCAAGCTACAAAGAATTTAGCTTTGGCGATTGTTTGTGATAGCCGGAGTGAATAGACTTGGTAGGTAGAGGGTTTTGCGTGGGTAAGCATATTTTGGAAATGATATTTTGTTCTCCCATAGACCATATCCCATCATATATTTAATACCCTATGTTGTACCTAAAAAATATATATCTCATTAGAGGCATGGATTTGACCTGTGGACAGGATGTCTATTTTGGGCTGTTCAAATGCAGATTCCTTTACTTACTCATCGGTTCTAGATGGAACAGAGTACACAAAGGTAAGTGGGCCACAGGCACAGTCAAGACCTGTGAAGGGCCTATAAACAAACTCTTAACTGTCAAATCTAGCCTACCAGAATTTCCTAGGCATTGGCAGAAAACATGAGATTCTTGGGTCAGAAACAAATGATTTTCTTAGTCATAGTAATAGCAGTAACCAGAATTCGCCTTTATTCCCTGAATCCCAGTCCTCACAGGGCCACATGAAGAGAGCCAAGGGACCCTGACGATCCAGTAAGTTCCATTACAGAACCTTGAGCCTAGGAAACTAGGATCTTTTTAATGAGCAATAAGCATTCCTACCCTTTGTCCTAGAACGAGATGTTATCCTTCTTCTATTAAACTGTAAGCAAACATGCCCCTTGTTCCAAAGGGACACACCATCCCTATCTTCCAAAACCGTTCACTACACAAACATCCTACAACAAAAACAGCTATGTGCAGAAATCAGAGAGACCCACAGGGGGGATTTTTTTTTTTTTTTAAATAATATCCACTCCTTGTTTCTACACCATCCTGGTTTTCGGTACATTTATCCACTCCATCTGCCACTCTGATTAATCTGACCAGCAGAAGCTGGGACCAAATCCACTTAATTTGTCTCAGAGAACATTTAATTGAAACTGTTTTCAACAGGACTCTACCCTGTCAACAGGACTTGCAGGCAGCGGGATGAGGCCAGCCTCCAATATTGACCAATCGTGACCTGAGGGGTCCCAGACTCAAGTAGCTGAACAAACCCATGAAATCATCCAGAAACCTTGGAAAGCCAAAGATCTTTCCTCTTTAGTTCCTATGTAGGCTTTTGTATTCAGACTAAGGCATAAATCCAGGTAGAGCGGATGTGTCAGCGCTTGTACAGAACTTACCTTGCCTGCAAGGAGGAAGCTGTGGCAATTCTGTCCTCCATGACAACATCTGTCAGTGAGTTGTGTTGGCCTGAAGGGATTCCAGGGCCAAGGTGGTAACAGTGAGCACTCCAGCTAAGGTCAGGGTCAAAATTTGTCTCACCTTTTTTAATTGGGTGACTCTTATCATACAGGATACCGCTTGAAGGGTGAACATAAATAACAAGTCAGTTTCTCTTCTGGAGGGCTCTCCAGAATAATCCCCTGGTAGACTCATTGGAAGAGATCTCCACATTCATCTGAAACGAAAGCTCCATAATTTACTGCTGGCGTTTCCTTACACACTTGGAGATTTCCCGTCAACCTCCCACAGCTATGATGCATGTCACCGTGTTTTCAGTAGGGAGGCAAGTTAATAATGGCTTCCACATATGGTATCCCTGGAAATAAAGTTGTTTTTTGTTTGTTTGTTTGTTTGTTTGTTTGTTTTTAAAGTTTCTTGGACCTCCAGTTGGATTTCTATCAGTTTGGGAGTACAGGTGGACAGTCTTGTAGCTGACTGGTTGACCTTAGTTTCCCAGTTTGGTTCAAATAATTAAGTTTAGTATTATTTTTGGAGAAACGGTCTGATGGCAGTGAATTCAACTTGTCCTATCTGTCCCTGTCACCAGCTGTATGTCATTTGTCTGTCTCTTGGGATGATGGACCAATGGCTGTGGGAATGGGATTTGGAAAGACGTCTGGAAATGGTGCCAGGTGTTTTGTGTGGGAGGTACAGGAAGAAACAGCCAGGTCTGGCTGTTTCTGATAGAATTCCAAGTCAACAGGACTCCAGTCTGTCAACAGGATTTCCAGGCAGTGGGATGAGGCCAGCCTCCAATACTGACCAATTGTGACATCAGGGGTCCCAGATTCAATTAGCTGAACAAACCCCACAAATCATCCGGAAACCTTGGAAAGCCAGATAGCTTTCCTCTTTAGTTACCATGTTGACTTATAGAAGATGAAGATCAAATTGTAGAGATGGAGGTCACCAGGCCCAGCAGTCAGTCAACTTTAGGGAGTTTGTAACAGGGAGAATTACCCCAGAGGGTCTTTAGGAAAGAAGGTTCCAGGGCTTTTTTAAAGGCCAAGATCATTAATACTCTCTTCCACTGTACCTCCCAAGGTACATAAGTTGTTCTCCATCAGGTGTTGGGGTTGTTGGTCGATGTAAACCTCCACAAAATTGATGCATCCCATTCCATGAAATGTAACCTCATCTTTATTTCATGCATCCCCTACATTTTCTCTGGAAAAGTCAGATATAAAACAGGCAAGGGGATTTTTATAAAATGTATGGGGAACTATTAGGGATTTCACTTTGACCTTGTGGGATCCCTTTAGAGGGATTTTCAAGCAAGTAGTCATTGTAGTGGTATTTACAATCAAAAGCTGTATCAATCCAATGAGAGAATCCAGGTGGCTGGACAAGAATTACCTTTGAATTTTTTATCCTTCATTTTGGCTGGGCTGCTCCCTGGAGACTGAACTAGGCAGGCTAGACTGAGGTTGCCATTAAGGGAAAGAAGTGTCATGTCCAGGAACCATTGGGCCAAAATCTTGAATTTTCAAAATAGATCTATATAATATCATATATTTTTAATCCTGCTCATTGCCCAGGAAGCATCTAAGAGATGAGCTTTTTTGTGACCAGCCACACTCTGAGACCAAACTGTCTCACTAAGGTATGTGGATGTTGAGTCCAATAAATTATTTATTTATAAACTTATAAAAACTTTTATTGAGATATAATTCATATATCACACAATTCACCCATTTAAGATGTACAGTTCACTGGTTCCTAGTATATTCACAGATATGTGCAACCATCACCATAATCAATTTAGAACATTTTCATCACCTTAAAAAATAAATCTCATATCCTCTAGCTATCCCCAACCCTCAAACAAGCCTCATTCATCTCAGCTTCCAACCCTAAACAACCATTAGTATGCTTTCTTCACTTTTTAAGTAATTTTTAAGAAGATTTTACTTACTTGAGAGAGAGAGAGAGACAGAGAGAAAAAGTGAGCAGGGGTGGGATGGAGAGGGAGAGGGAGAAGGAGTCTCCCCACTGAGCAGGGAGTCAGATGTGGGGCTCAATCCCAGGACCCTGGGATTATGACCTGAGCAGAGAGCAGACACTTAACCAACCGAGCAACCCAGGCACCCCTACTTTCTGCCTTTATAGGTTTACATATTCTGGATATTTTAAATATGTATAATCATATAAGATGTAGTCTTTTGTCAATATCTTCTTTCACTTTGGATCATGTTTTCAAGGTTCAACCATGTTGTAGCACGTATCAGTATTTTGTTCCTTTTAATGGCCAAACAATCCACTATATGGCTATCCCACATATTGTTTTCCCTTCCATTAGTTGACAGATAATTGGTCTGTTTCCATCTTTGACTACTATAAATAATGTTGCTATAACCACTCATGTACAAGTTTTTATGTGGACATAGATTTTCATTTTTTGATATATATATGTATATATACATATATATTTTGCTGATCATATGGTAACTCTATGTTTAATCTTTTGTGGAACTGCTAGAGTGCTTTCCAAAGTGATGGCATCATTCTATATTCCCATCAGCAGTATATGAGGATTATAATTTCTCCACATTCTCCCCAACACTTGTTACTGATTTTTTAAGTCTAGCCACCCTAGTGAGTATAAAGTGATGTCTCACTGCAGTTTTGACTTGGATTCTTCTAATGCAATAACAGATAATGTTGAGAATCTTTTCATGGCCATTTGCATGTATCTTCCTTAAAGAAATGTATTTATTCTTTTGCATGTGGTTATCCAGTTGAATTGTCTATTTCTCCTTTTATCTCTCTCTTTTTAAAAAAGATTTTAATTATTTATTTTAGACAGAGAGAGAGAGAGCAAATGAGAGGTGGAGGTGGGGAGAGTGCGAGTGGGGGAAGGGACAAAGGTAGAGGGAGAGGGAGAGAATCTGGAGCAGACTCCATGCTAAGTGTGGAGACTGAGGTGGAGCCCCAGCTCATCACCCTGAGATCAAGACCTGAGCCAAAACTGAGTCAGGTGCTTAACCTACTGAGCCATCCAGGCAGCCCATATTTATTACTTTATTTCTGTCAGTTTTGTGTTATATATTTTGGTGCTGTGTTATTAGACGCATATATGTTTATAATTATTATATCTTCCTGATGGATACGTCCTTTTATTATTATAAAGTGTCCTTTATCTCTAATAACTGTAGTTGTTGTTTTAAAGTCTATTTTGTTTTATAGTGGTATAGCCACATCATCTTTCTTGTGGTTGCTCTTTGCCTGGGACATTGTTTTCTATCCTTTTACTTTCAATTTCTGTGTCTTTCAAAGTAAAATACATCTCTTTAAGATAACATATATTTGGATCACATTTTAAAAAAAAGATTTATTTATTTATTTGAGAGAGCACTAGTCGGGGGTGGAGGAGAGACAGAGGGAGAGTGAGAAATATACCCTCACTGAGTAGGAAGCCTGACTGGGGACTCAATCCAAAGATTCTGAGATCATGACCTGAGTTGAAGGCAGATGCTTAACGTATGGAGCCTCCCAGCTGTCCCTGGATCATGTTTTAATTCAATCTGACAGTCTCTGCCTTTTGATTGGATTGTTAATCTATTCACACTTAATGTTATTTTCAATTACAGTTAAATATATGTCACACTTTTACTTTTTGTTAGGTGTTTCACATCTTTTTTGTTCCTCTTTTGTCTTTCATTGTTTTCTTTTGCATTAAGTGAATATTGTCTAATGTAGCATTTTAATTCCATTAATGATTTTCTTCACTACATATTTTTGAATTATTTTCTTAGTGGTTGCTCTAGAGCTTACCATATAAATCTTAACAATCAGAATCAGCTTCAGATTTATTCTAACCTTTCAAGTGAGATATAGGAATGTCATTCTTTTTATCCCCTTTTGTGAAATTATTGCTCTACATAAAATCTATTTTCCTTTTTTCTCTTTTTTTGTGGTATTATTGTTATACATATTAAGTCTATAAATGCTACAAACACACAAAAAACCAGAATATTGTAGTTATTACTTTACATAATTTTGTCTTTCAAAGAAGCTACGAGAAGAAAAGAGCACGAGTCTATATAACTTTCATTATATTAATATTTGCATTTGTTATTTCTGGTTCTCTTTGCATGTCCTTCTGGACTTGATTTACCTTCTGGAATAATTTTCTTAGCCCAATACAGTTTTGCTCCTATCCATTTTCTTTGTGTTATTAACAATTATATTTCATGTCTATATATTATAGGCCCAACAGTATATTATATACACTTTTTAATACAGTTGATTTTTAAATAAGAGAAGAAAGGAGAATATGTATTTATATAACCTTTTATTATTACATAGTTACCTTATCAATGCTTTTTGATTTTTTGGTATGAATTCTAATTACTGTTTGAGGTCACTTCAGCCTGAATAATTTCCTTTAGTATTTCATATAAGGCAGATCTGCTAACAACAAATTCTCTCAGTTACTGTCCATCTGGAAATGTCTTTATTTTGATTTTAATTTTTAAAGATAGCTTTGCTGGATATAGGATTCTTGGTTGACAGTTTTTTTTCCCCCTTTTAATACTTTGAATATGATATCCTCCTGCCTTTTGGTCTTCATTGTTTTTCCTGACAAGTCGATTGTGAATCTTATTGGGGTTCCCTTGTAAAAATGAATTGTTTTTCTCTTATTGTTTTCAAGAGTTTATCCTGGTCTTTGACTTTCAGCATTTTTACTTTGATGAGTCTGTTTATGGGTCTCTTTGTCTTTATTCCACTTCGAGTTCGTTGAGGTTCCTGGGTGTGTAGCTTACTGTTTTTTAGTACAACTGAGAAATTTTCAGCTATTATTTCCTCAAATATTTTTCTGCCACTTCTCTCTCTTTTCCTTCTAGTACTTCCATTATGCATATGTAGGTGCACTTTATAATGTTTTGCATTTCTGTCTTCTTTTTTTTGTATTCTTATTTGACTCTATTTTTTTGGACTGCATATTCTTTATCGATCTATCTTCGAGTTTGCTTCTTCTTTTGCCATTCAAATATTCTGAGTCCCTTCATGAATTTCACATTTCTGTTATTGTACTTTTTAACTCCAGAATTTCCATTTGATTCTTTTTTATAGTATCTCTCTATTGATATTCCCTACCTGATGTGCCATTGTCCATTGTCCTTATACCTTCCTTTATTTCTTTAATATAGTTTTCTTTTAGACTGTTGAATGTATTCATAATCACTCCATATGAGACTTTTTCTGTTAAATTTGGTATCTGGTAAGTCTCACATTTGGTGTTGCCTGCCTTTTCCCTGGTGTACAGGTAATACTTGAGTATTTGCAAATCTTGTAACTTTGTGTTGGAAACTGGGGATTTTAGATAATACCATGTACAACTCTTGGTACTGGTGGCCCCCTCCTGATCTTGGGACTTGTTACTGTTATTTGTTTGTTATTGTTATTTTTTAGTGATTGACTGAGTTATTTTTGTGGACTTTATTTCTCTTGCAGTATTATCCTTCTGATACTGTTCCTTACTGGGCTCAACGTTGGGTATACCCATAGTCACTCTGGCTGGCAGTGGTTTTAGCAGGGCTCTCTTTGAGGGTATCCTCCTTTGACCACACTCAGCTGTTAAGGTCCACTGATTGCTGGATGACTGTTCTATTATTTTTTTTTTAAGATTTTATTTATTTATTTGACAGACAGAGATCACAAGTAAGCAGAGAAGCAGGCAGAGAGAGAGGAAGGGAAGCAGGTTCCCTGCTGAGCAGAAAGCCCGATGTGGGACTCGATCCCAGGACCCTGAGATCATGACCTGAGCTGGAGGTGGAGGCTTTAACCCATGGAGCCACCCAGGCGCCCCTGTTCTATTATTTTTAACAATGCCTTGTATACCTTGACTATTGGCCCATTATTGAGTGGCTTCAATGCACAACAGTGTTGAAATGCAAATGATCCAGAGAACTAAAAACATGACTCAGTTTAGTTTTAACTACCAGAATGGTGTGGCTAACCACCTGATTCTCCTGCTCAGACTGGAAAAGTAACACATAAACCAAAAAGTGTCCACAGTAGTGAGGTTCCACCTATACCCCTGAGAGGTAGTTAAGGGCCTAATGTAGTTGATCTTCCAGGAATAATTGGGGGCCATATCCTGTGCAATGTTGCTCCCCTCACTGTAAGACAATTGGGTCAACTTGGGGAAGAGACAGAAGTCTCTTGTGCAGTGATGACTTTGCTTTAAAGAACATGACATCCTTTATTTTTTTTTTTCCCTATGTAAGATGGTGGATATGTTGCCATGTCCAGTGTGATGATGAATCCAGGCAGCAGTGGCAACAATCCGGGTGGTACAGACTTAATCAGTAACTTGTTTTCAGTTGGTTTCTTCAGGGAATAGGCTCTTACATAGCTTCTACATGAGTGACCCAGATGGTTCCATTAGCAGCATGATTTGTTTTCACATTTCATGGCCCTAAATAAGAGTATGTTAATTTGCCAGTCTATAGTTTCTAAGTGACAGACCAAATAATTAGGCCATGGGCTCCAATGTAAGAGCCAGTAACAATAAAATAGTTTATCAAGGGGAATAGTAGCCAGCATTGTGAGAATGGCCTTTAGTTATTATGGCCATTGACCAGAGCCAGTGTGTGCATTTTGGTTTTGCATAGCTGTCATGGAGGCTGAACAGCTGTAGCAGCTCAATGGGCACAACTGGGCTTCAACTTAGCTCATCTGTCTGTGAACCAGGCCCATGCCCAATGGTTTCATTGACCAATGACTTTGCTTCAGGCAATGGAGTGAGGCATAAAATTTCCATCAATCAGATAACTACCATTTTTTAATCATGACTATGAGGCTATGAATTTCTGCCTAGGGTAGTTCCTAATTTTTTTCCTTATATTCACAGTATAATTGGGTGCCTGAGAGAAGTCAACACCTTCTGTCCCCACCAGAATGAATTGTAATATTAGTTGTTACAGTGGGGCAGACCTGAGGCTGACAGCCAGATTGGTGAGGAAGTTCCCCTTCCCAGAGAAGAGTTAACAATGACTAACTCTTTAAAAATCACTGTTCAGCTGACTGTCTTTGAATCTGTTTCTTGAGATCTGGCCTAAAACTATTGGGTTGGAAGGTCAGAAACACTTCCTCCTTGTTAATAAGAAGTAAAGTAGATGACTACTTATTGTCTGGTTAATTATATAATTTGGTCAATACATCCACAATCTTACATTGGATGAAAAATAAAGAACCTTATGTTCTTGGAAGCAGAGTTGTCACTGCACATAAGACTTTTGATTTTTGCCAAAAGTTGACCCAATTGCCTTATAGTGAGGGAAGCAACATTGTACAATTTTTACCGATTTCCATGGACTTTCCTCAATTCCCATCAATTTTTCCATAAGGCTCTCTTTTCTCTCTTCCAGAAAGTTATATGCCTGTCAGCATCCAATCCTTGTTGACAAAACAGTCAAGAACTGTGAGGAGTCTGATATTTCACCCTATTTTCAAGCTAACAAATTAGTCTATGTATCAATTATTAATCATTATTAATTATTAATCAATAAAATTAATTAATATATAATATATCATTAAATATCATTATATTATTAATTATTGATAATCAATCAATTATTAATTAATACCATAGAATTAGTGGCTTAAAACAAGACATATCTATTTTTCACAGATTCTGTAGGTCACAGTTTAGGCATGGCCTAGTGGAGTCCTTTGCAAGGCTGCAATCAGGGTATAAGCCAGGACTGTGTTCTTATCTGAAGCTTGACTAAAAATACATATGCTTCCAACCTCACTTGGTTTTCTGCAGCATTCAGTTTCCTACAGGCTGTGAACTGAGGGCCCCAGCTCTTGCTAGTTCTCAGCTGGAGGCTGCATTCAGTTTCTTTCTATGTGAACCTTCTCAACATGGCCATTTGCTTCCTCAAGACCAGCAAGGGGGAAGGTGTCCTGGTGAGACAGACATTACAAATATACATAATGTAATTATGTACTTGTAATCACATACATCCTTGTCAGTTTTGCTATATTTTATTAGTTAAAAACAATACCCACCCTCAAGGGGAAAGGACATCACAGGGCATTAATATGAGGAGATGGGGACTTTGGGGACCATGTTAGAGTCTATCTGCCAGAGTCTACCATAGTTTCATGGATGCTGATGGAAGACATGAGACTCTTGCATCAGAGACAAAAGACTTCATTTTTCACACCAAGAATGGTAACCCAAGCATCAGCATTTGTCCTGGTCCTCAGTCTCAGTTCCCAAAGGACAATATAAAGAGGGACAGATAATATCTATCCATACAGTGGAGTGTGTTGCAGAAGACGAACTCTGAGCTCAGAAACATGCCTGACCTGTGCCCTGAAGGGAGACACTGCCTGTCTTCTAAGACTGTTCACTCTGTAAACGTCCTTGAACTGATAGTCTAAAACAAAAGCGATGTCTGCTTGGAAGATATGCAGAAGCACACAATTCATGGAGAATTATCTTTCAACAGGCAGATCTTGATGTTGAGGAACATATCTAGGTTATCTAGGTACAATAGAAAAATAGAAACATGTATATCAATAATTCTAATGAGTAGTTAAGTCTGAAAAGAGACTGTCAGTGTGTTGTGGCAGTTCAGAGGGAGGCAAAGTGATTTCTAACTCTAGACAATCCATTACAGAATTTATGTTGGATTTTAAGACATTTCTAAGATTTCAGCTATTGAAGGAAGATAGAAAGAGAAGGAAGTCTGTATGGAGGCACCAGGAAGAGGAAAGACACGGAGGAGGGAAGCCTTGGGTAGTTTTGCCATGTTGGGTGATTTCATTGGGCTCAGCTGTAGTAGGAGAGTAAGGCAGCAGTATGGTGAAAAGTCTGGAAGTATAAAACGAGGTTGGCTAATTGTGGGCCTTATGTATTTATTTAGTGCCATTAAAGTGTTTTGAGGAGCCGAACTGATGTTAAATTGTCTTGAGTGAATGAGTGTGCAAAGAATAATTTATTCAGTATTGTGCTGCGGGAATTATAATCTGAGGTAGTAGAATTAATTTAAGTTGCAAGAAGACTTGAAGCAGAATTCCTTGAGGAAAGACTGTTGTGAATGGTGCAGGCCAAAAGGTGATGAAAGTCTAAGGTGGCTCTTTGGCAGTAGAATCAGCTGAACTTGATAGCTCATTACTCCTGTAATTCAACAAAAAGGAATGAGTCAAGAAGTAACCTAAGTAGCTGAAAGTCTGGTGGCACCAAGATGAGAAATATAGAAGTTTTAAGAAAGTACAGATAATGAGGAGAAGATGACAAATTTGGTTTGGGATAAAAAAGAAGCCCTTTGAAAAAATGGACCTATTTGAAGAGTAAGGTGATCTCTCTCTCTCTCTCCTTTTTTAAGATTTTATTTATTTATTTGACAGACAGAGATCACAAGTAGGCAGAGAGGCAGGCAGACAGAGAGGGGGAAGTGGACTCCCCGCTGAGCAGAGAGTCTGATGCGGGGCTTGATCCCAGGACCCTGGGATCATGACCCGAGCAGAAGGCAGAGGCTTTAAGCCACCCAGGTGCCCTAATGTGATCTCTTGATGCACTTAGAGATACTTGACTAGTGCATGAAAATTATATGTTAAGAAAAGTTTAAAGCATTGGAGCACAAATTCAGGTCATCTTATTACACATAGGTGGTAATAAGTAAGTAGGAGATTTTCTTTCACTTGGCCGCCATTACACTTAAGGAAAAGAATGATAAATTTAAATTAGGATTGGTAAAAACTGGACAATTTCCATACCTTTAATATTGGAAAATTCTGATTATATATTATAGTTCTTTCAAACAGGGAGAGGAAATTTTTAAAAGCTGAAATCTTATAATTGAAGCTGTAGGTCTTTATGTTTAAACTCAGTGACTCCATAAGATAGGCATACCCAAGCTTTTCTTATTGAGGGAGAGTTATGTTTTTACATACTTGAACTTGGCTGGAGAAGGGTAACAAGAAAGGAGATTACCCTTCTAGGCTGACCATTTAGTGTAGCCCAGATTTAATCCACACACTATTACTCATTCAAGATTATCATCCCTTCAGATTGTGTATTCAACAGGAAGCACTATAATAATTTTTATTTGCATTATAACATTTTAGGTTTTGCCTCACAGAGTCAACTTTCATAATTGTTTTTCATTCAAGGAATACAAACTTATAATTAAAGTAGCTGTCATTAGGGACCCCTGGCTGGCTCAAGTCAGTAGCATATACAACACTCAGGGTTTGTAAGTTCGAGCCCCGCATTGGGTGTAGAGATTACTTAAAAATTAAAAAAAATCTTAAAAAAAAATCAAGTAGCTGTCATTAAATACACCTGGTTGCTTGGGCTCACCAGGTAAGAGGGAAGGTGTGGGAAGAGAAAGACAGAGGAACAGAGACCTTAGAATGCCTTCTTTCTCATTCTGTGTTTTAGAGGTCAATAGATAACTTTATTCAATGAAAGAAAGAAGAGCTCGCTTATTAAGTGTCCCTTATATGCTCCATTGTTTAATCTGCAATACAACTCCATTTATTCTTAGTCTCATTTTACAGATTAGTAGACTAAGGCTCAGGAACTTGATAACCTGCCTCTAGCTGGGAAGTTGAATTTTAGCTAGGTGAAGTTGACGGTTCTGTCTTGTTCTTGTCATGACACCAGGAGCCTTTTATAAAGTAGCTAAACAATCAGTGTCACCAAACATGGTTTGACATGACATCTATGGAGGAAGATTTCAAAGAAATAAAAACGGCTTGGTACCTTTTTCAGAAAACCTTAATTGCCATTGGGTAGAAATTACGCCAATCCTGGTCTGATATCCGAGCTTGATTAGAAAGTTGCTTTTTGATTCATCTGAATTCTTTATCTAGGATTTTAAGATTTTTTTCTACATCATGTTAGGGCTTTGTCCATCCAGTGCCCTCTGGTTTTCCCTTAGCTCAGATGACTGCAGTGACTTTTTTCTTGTCTCAGAAGCAGTTTCTAGGCAGTTGGGTTATTTATCTTCTCAGTATGTCCCTTTCCTCCACAGTATGACATGGTACTTCTTTCAACTGTCTAGCTGATCTATAAAATACATTCATATAGAAGAATCAAGAAATACAGCAGTATCTGTCTCCCTGTTAATGGGCTTTTTAGTTGTTTCCACTTTGAAACCATTATAAATGAAACTACTATAAATATTCTTGTTGTAGAGATAGGTGACTGCCAACATTAAGAAGGGGCTAGATAAATAGCCCTTAATCATATCCAAACACTCTTTATTGCTCAAATATAGACTGGCAACAATAATAAGCTCCTCCCCATTTTAACCACAATAGCATAAATTCCTTTCTATCTGTTTCATAAGACATTACATATTCTTTTTATAAGCACAGGCTGAAAACATCACCTACTCAGCTTCACAAAGTGGTTATCTTATTGTTTTCCATGTATTTTAGCATGGATTTGATCTATATTTATTCACTCTTGAACTTGGCCATACAAATGACTGGACATGATGCCATCTACCCTTCTCATTGAACGTGACAGATAGAGACATACCAAGGTTGGGGTGCTAGGGGTTTTCTCAGGAACGTGGAATTAACAGACTGGAAGGTAGAAAGAGAAAAATCATCTTATATCTTTGTTTCAGACAGTTTCATAAAACATTTGATTTTCATAAATTTGGTTTTCATAAAACCTTTGATTGGGTTTCCAATGTAGGAATGTAAGGTTTATTCTAAGACGAATCTTCAGAGGTCTTAACCCAATTTATAAAGGTGTCACTTTGGAAGCAGAAAACTTTGCCTTCTGGAAAAGTTATTGTTACGTAACTTTCCAAGGCATAAAACATTTGGGGCATAAAAGAGCTGGTGATATAAATTAAAAGGAAGAAAAGTGAAGTATTGTCACATTTTGATTTAAGATAATTAATTGCACAAATCTTGATACTGGAGAGTAGTCATACTCCATGTTCCTGTAATTATTTCTTGATTTTGCTGTTATCAATGAGTTTTATAGGTGAGCAAGATCTAGGACATACAGTTGTTTGTTTCCATACGGGCAGGTTAATGATGTTTGTTATTATAAGTTTCTCATAGTTTCTCTTATGTTTTTAGGTAAATATCATCCACGAGTAATAAAGACAGTGGTTGGTACTTTCAGAACAATGTTAACCAACGGTGATGGTGAGGACATTCTTGTTTTGTTTCTGTCTTTAATGTAACTGCTTTAGTGTTTCCACATGAAGCGTGATTGATGCATTTCTTTGATAATATCTCTGAGGTGATATTTAACATTTTCATTTTCATCATTTCTCAGGTATTCTACAATGTCAGTCCTGATCTTAGTCTTGACTCAATTTGTTTAGTAGAGAGTTACAAATTTTCAGATTACTGGGGGTTTTGCTTTGTTTTATAGTGAATTTTATTTCTCAGTTCTCTTCTTATGCCTTGCTCTTTGTTATTTCTTCTTTCATTTTGTTTGTTACTTTCTTCATTTCTTTTTTTTCTTCAAGATTTATTTATTTTTATTTGAGAGAGAGAGAGAGAGAGAGTTTTTTAAGCAGACTCCATGCTGACCTTAGAGCCTGACAGGGAGCTTGATCTCACAACCCTGAAATCACTCCCTGAGCTGAAACCAAGAGTTGGATGCCTAACTGACTGTACCACCAGGCACCCCTACTTCCATTGTTTCTTATAATAAGTTTAGAAGTTTTAAATTGGGCCCTAGAAATTATTTTAATAATGACAACCTTAAAAGAGTATCTATCAACCCCTACTATGAAGAATTGAAATTAATTTCCTAAAATAAAAACAATATATATTTAAGATATATAACATGATATTTTATATGTGTGTGTGTGTGTGTGTGCGTGTGTGTGTGTGTGTATGCTTAGTGAAATGATTACTACAGTCCAGCTAATTAACATATCTCCTTTTTTGGTGTGTGATGAGTGACTCTGAAATCTACCATTTCAGCCTGTTTCCAAGGTTCAATATCGTATTCACTATCATTCCTGTACATTAGATCTATAGACTTATTCAGCCTACATTACTGCAACTTTATACCCTTTGACCAACATCTCTCCATTTCCTTCCCTCCCCTGCCCTGGTAATCAATATTCTACTCTGCTTCTATGAGGTGGTTTTTGTTTGTTTGTTTGCTTGTTTGTTTTGAGATTCCATGTGTAAGTGAGATCACACAATATTTGTCTTTCTGTGTCTGGATCATCTCATTTATTTTTTTTTATTTTTATTTTTTTTAAAGATTATTTATTTATTTATTTGACAGAGAGAGATCACAAGTAGGCAGAGAGGCAAGTAGAGAGAGAGAGGAGGAAGCAGGCTCCCTGCTGAGCAGAGATCCTGATGCGGGGCTCGATACCAGGACCCTGAGATCATGACCTGAGCCGAAGGCAGAGGCTTTAACCCACTGAGCTACCCAGGCGCCCCTGGATCATCTCATTTAGCATAATGTCCTCAAGTTTCGTCTATATTGTTGTAAATGGTAGGATTTTCTTCTTTCTTGTGACTGAACAATGTTCCACTCTGTATGTGTGTATGTATATCCCTCCCTCCTGTCACCTAATATTAATTGATATTTTTAGTGATTATATCTCTAAGTGTACTTATTTCTTTGTATTTCATATATCACATTTAAATGGCCTCATTTGACCCTAGTCTACTAGAATAATTGCTTTAAAGAAGAAATAAGCATAATTATGTTATGTCTTGCTTTCCCCTTCCTTTTTTAAAAAAAGGATTTTAAAAATTTATTTACTTGAGAGAGAGTGAGGGAGAGCAAGAGAGTGAGAAAGAGAATGAGTGGGGGGGCGGAGAGGGAAAGTGAGAAGCAGACTTCCTGCTGAGCAGGGAGCCCGACACAGGGCTCAATCCTGGGATCATGACCTGAACCAAAGGCAGATGCTTGACCAACTAAGCCCCCAGGCACCCCTTTCCTTCCCATTTCATATTCTGTTAATCATACAATTTCTACCTTATTAGAATTTTAAATGATAAGAGTATATTCTTTAATGCATAATTCTCACATTTGTTCAAATCCAGGACACATCAGCAATTTCAATGCTTCTCATCAGTCTTTATAAAGAGTGATTGCATTTATCTCTTGGTTGCCTGAAGTTAGTTCTCCAGTAGTTTCTTCCTTCCTTCCTTGGAGAAAGTGTGTGACAGAA